>JAKCPI010012432.1:0-23207 GCA_023213315.1 Euborellia annulipes | reverse complement strand
TATTCAGTTTATGGATGAGTTAATAATTTGACTTGTTTAGTCAGAATGATTCATTTAATTAATTTACTAACTTCATAAAACACTTCTTATAATTCAAATAGATAATTATATGTGAGAAAACTAATTTGTTTTAAACATGAAATTTAAGCATGTTCTTGTTTACTATATCGATGATTTTCTATCGAAAGGATAAGTTTGCTTGGTACCGCGGAGTGTCCATCTGTCACGCTCGGTTTGGCCAACTTGCCGTTAGAATTTTGAAACGTAATTTTGCGGACTTTATGGAGAGTCCAGGAAAAATACTCGGGTCCCGAAATTCCTATAAATTTTTGAGTTTTTAAGTTATGATTTCTCCCATAGGAAATGATAGAGAAATATCTATGTATTCTTTGCATTGGCGTAGTTGGTAGCGCGGCTGCCTTGTATGTAAGGGTCGAGGGTTCGGATCCCAGGCAGTCCGATGATTTTATTTAAGCCATTTGGATACCAAATTGTATATTATGTCCGTCTGTCTGTCTTTATCTAATCCGAGCCCCATTCCCGAACTCTCTCTTCCCAATAGACAAAAGTGGAATTTTCTGGAATTTTTACGCCTCCCTTTTGAGAATTTGCGGACCCGAGTATTTTTCCTTCATTGTTTGTTAAAGGACGTTTATTTGTGTTTCGAAAAGAGATGCGTTTTTTAATCAAAATGGGCAATTCCTTTCTCTTTACCATCATGTAGAGTACTTCGAAGAGTCTTGTTTTACGAGTAGTTAAGAACCAAGCTTAACATAGAAATAATCCAGAAAGCAGCCGCAGAGGTTCAAAGTATTTATGGAGTGAAGGTATGTTCGATCCTTAGGGCTTATCCACAAACATTTCTAAAAAACAAAAAAAAAATCTGATGTGACTGGTCGCACAGCACACTACTTTGAAAGTTGTGTTCTGTGCTTGCAGCACCAGATTTCTTGTGTCAAGATGTACATGGTATTTAGTTTCCGCCGATTCAAGATGTAAAATTTATAAACCTGGAAAGTATTTATATTTTGTTACCATGGCAACCATTTCTCCTAATTTTCCTATGAAGTACAAGAGTAAAGTGGTCTTCAGAAGATTTCAAGGAAAAAATGAGATAGACATTTTTAAAAGAGCATCTAAAAAATAGTTGATTTATGAATTTTAAACAAAATCGTTGTAGCGAATAAATCGAGAAAACTAGTAATCGAGAAAGAAGTACTAGTACTTTTGGCCAATTTTGTTCAAATGCTTCGTGGCAGGTTTCAGGGGGGTGCCTTACTTAAATATAAGATTTCAACCTCCTAACTCTTTTCATTCCTGGGATATTTTGTTCACAGACACACCCAAAGACAGACAGACACACAGACCAATTTGCAGGACCCACTTTTTTGGGCTCAGGGAACCTCAAGATAAGAGAAAGTAAAAATGAAATATTTTGATAACTTTTGTTTATATAAATTCCATTTGGGAGTTTCCTTTTTGTGAGTCGCCTGTCCTGAGGCTTTTTTGAGCGATTTTTCATTTACCTTTTTGCTAGCCTTTTTTTTCAATCATCAGGCCGTGAGAAGGTTCGGTTGACCTTTTCTCTTGGCCTCATAAAAAAAAGACAAATAAAATGCCGACCCCGCATCGGGAAACCCCCCCGAGACAAATAAAATTTCTATAAATAAATTGTATGATTTATACAATATTTATAAAAAAGTGATTAGTCGGAATAAATGAGAGAAAATAAAAATTTAGAAATTTAGATATTTAATTTTTTTTTAAACATTCACACTTTTTTCTCATTCACACTCACAATCACACACGCATTCACACAGTCTTTTCGGCAACTTAGGCCATTTAAGACTTTAAACGATACCCGTTATTTATAATTATACATATTGGGGTCCAGGCATTCTTATATAAGCCATTTGGTATCCAAATGCCTTATATAAAATCATCGGACTGCCTGGGGTCCGAACCCGCGACGTTTGGTATACGAGGTTAGCACGCTAACCTCTACACCATGCCCCGAGGGCTATAAAAGATTTGCTTATCATAAATAATAAAGAAAAAAGAGGGGAAATTAAGCTCCGCCCAAAGGGGGAAAGGGAGTTGATTAATTTTAAAGGAGCGCCTGAAAGTTAGACAACCGCTATGTTGATCATGATGTTTGGTTGCATAACGTTCAGGCGGCCCCATTTTCAACTAAATATTTTATTTACTTTTAAAATGTACTTAGGGCCTCAGGCAAAAAAAACTATGTCCAAATTTGGTATTATTATCTATTAATTAGGGAAATAAAATAAATGGCTCAAAGAGAAAATATTCCATCGTAATTTGAAATCGATAACTCATAATTAACAAATTTGATATCCACAATCTAAAATAACAAGTCTTTTTTCATTTTTATTTTTTAATCAACTGATGAATTATCATATCCCCCCCCCTCCTTTCACCCCTTCCCCCCTCTCATATCAGTTGAATGGAATCAATACATAAATGAAAGTAATTTATTTAAAAGCTATTTGACCGGCCTGGATAAATCATTATACGATGATCTGTGTGTGTTTCGGTATTTCAAAAAAAAAAAAAGTGAAATTGTGAGATATGAATAAGGAGAGGGGGATTTCTGCCAGACGCGAAACCCGCCTAAGGCGGCGGCGCTGCTAGTTTATCAATCTTCTATCCTCGCCTTATTCCTGCGATGCGGGGTCGGCGAACTTATTTCCTCCAACCCTATCACCTGAACAAATAGGACAGGCCGGCCCGTCGCACGGTTGAAAAGAGGAGGGAAGAGACATACATACAAGGAAATGAAGGACTGCCTGTCACAGCTTGGGTAGCTCGTGGTCGCCATCCACGTACCCACAAGAAGTGAGCCCCTGAGCAAACTGCTAGTTTATCAATAATTGTATCATAATATAGACCAACGGTGGCTCGCAAGCCACATGCAGCTCTTTTTGAGTTTTATAAAAAAAAATTGCATAAATTTGATTCTGCAAAAACAAAATTCTTCGCAGGGCAAAAAAAAATTATTTTCATGGACGGGAAGAAATTTTTCTGCAGGTCGGAAAACTTTGGTTCCGCAAAAACAAAATTTCCCATAGGGCGGAAAACTTTGAGATGGAATTTTTTTCCGATTCGGTTCTTGAAATTTTCGATTTACTTTAAAAAAAACTAGACTATTATCTAATCACATATTTATTATGAAAAAGTTCAAATAAGATTGGTAGTTAGATTTAAAAAGTATGTGTCAAGTAGTTCAGCACTCTTGCAAAAGATGGCAGGCTAGTCTAACAACCGGCATTATCAGATCACCTCTAACCCTATATTTATATCTGTATTTTCATGCTGTTATCAAGGGCGGATACAAGGGATTATATAAGCCTATATTTATATATTTTTATGCTCTTATAAAATGTAAACTATTCAGTATTAAAAGATGAACGAAAATCAAACAAATGCATGAGATTAAATATAGCCCTATCATCCTGCCATCTATTGGCAAATTGGGCTTTCTAGCTAAATTTTTAAGACCCCTAACGCCATCTTATCGGCAAAAACATGCGAACAGCTTGACTCCTGTAGACCCTTAATATTCGAGCCTCCCAGTTTGGAGTTATTGAGTTTTTATGGCGGCCAACAGCTAAGAATAAATAAAAAAAAAAACTTTATTTTCTATTCCTCGGGCCTCCTTTATTTCTTTCAACCTTTTCATTACACGGATCTCTCTCACATTTAATTATAATTATAAATAAAAAACGAGTAATAGAATTTTTATTCTCATTGAGATTTTAATTACATTAATGGCAATTTATTTGATAGAATGTTTAAATATAAATTTAACGAGAGTTTAATAAAAATAAAAGGTATGTTGGTTGGGTTTTTTCTTTTTTCTTTATAAGTATAATCAGATTTTTTTCCATCCATCATACATGATACTAAAACAAAAGTTATATGTGACGTTAGTAATTACTCATATAGCCTACGCCATTAAATTTAGAAAAGATCAAATTTTAGGAGTTTTTATGGATGTTGGCTGCTGCTGCTAGTGGCTTCATATAAAATTTATTAAAATTGTGACACGTTGTCCCTAAAGGGCTGACTTTTTTCTTCTTTTTTTCTTTTTTTGCTCCATGTTACTTGTCTCTTTTTTTCTCTTCTTTTTCTCCATTTTAACTTTTGTGTTTTTTCTACTCTAATTTTATAAATAAATAATAGATCTCCGACAAAAAAAGCAAGAAATATTTGAATTTAATTAATTAAAAGAAACGTGCTAAATTACACTGTTAACTATTCCCTACTGTTAAGATATATAGATAGATGCAAAACGATTGGGCCAGCGAAAATGACAGCTTTCTATGTAGTTGGCCATTTGACCGCAAGGGCGCATTGTCAAATTGTGTACCAAAATTATAAAATAAATAAAATTAGTAATTATATTAGTATTGTTTAAATTTTAATCGTTAATATTAGGTTACAAAACAAAAAATGTTTAAATATTTAAATATCGTAAAATAAAAATAATAAATACGTTGGTTGCTCTGACTGTCAGATGTTAAATTATAAAGAAACTGGGAATATACTATAACCTCACTTTTTCTCTTCGTCAGATGATTATCTATAATAATTAATAATATCGTTTAATACGTTCCAGAAACTAAAGAAACGTCAATTAAATTAATGTATTTATATATTATCTCTCTCCCGTGATAATATAGTCACTAAATTCTTTTTTATTTCAATGAAACAAATCAGGTTAGTGGATACTTTATAGTTTTAAGATCCGAATTTCAACATTTAGTTTAAAGACAGCTTTTACGAACCAATCACCTTTAAATACGTTCTTGCAACCAAAAATTATTTAGCGGAAGGTTTTAACGAACCGTTAAATTCGTTCTTGCAACCCGGCATTAATATTATTAAATTGAAATATTTTTATATGAGAATTCATTAGCATTCACAGACAATGCAAAGAATATTTAAAGGGCTTCTCATTTTAAGGGGCTTCAGGAGGTTGTTTGCATGTTTTTGCCAAGAGATGGCGGTAAGGGTCTTGAGGAGTGAGTTAAACACACAACTCTGAAGAAAATTTGCCAAAAGATGGCAGGATAGTAGGGCTATATTTAATCACATGTATTTGTTTGATTTTCGTTGATCTTTTAAGAATTATTTTTTTGAGCAATCTCGTTTTTTTAGAGATAAGAGTTTGTGAAACTCTGTGTACTTATTATAATGACTTATTTGGTAAAAAGCTGTTGTATATATCGATAAGGTAGTTGAATTTGTTAATGGAGTGCTTCTGACAAACTGATTTTCACCATGAGCTTGTTGAGGTGCCATCATTGTCTAAAATGGTGAGTCGGATAATATGGAATACCAAAGGAGAAATGTCTATTTGTGAATTTTGCAAACCCTGAATTTATAATTTCTAATTCAGAGTTTACAAAATTCTTTATTTACCTGGTATATTAATTTATAAATTGAAAATATTAAAATTTTAATAAATATTAAATATTCTAAATAAATAAAATAAATATGTTCAATATTCTTTGTAAATTCTCACCAAATTGTTTTACGAAGATTAATTGGAACAACAGATATTCTATATTCGCCTCAATACCTATTCCATATTACACGCCAACGGACATGCTTTTTAACTTTCTCTTACCTATGTATATATGTAATATATATAGAGAGAGAAAGTATTGGATCCATGTCAAAAATTCGATGTCGATATTTTGATGGATCTTCACGTTTTGAGGTCCCCTGAATCCAAAAAAGTGGTTTTCGCGACATGGTCTGTCTGTGGGTGTGTGGGTGTGTGGGTGTGTGGGTGGGTGGGTGGGTGGTGTGTTCAATTTTAAGGATGAAGGAATTGAGCTACGAGGTTGAAATTTTATATTTAAGTTAAACACCCCCCGGACCGGAAAAATAAGCTTTTAATCAAAATCGGCCAAAGAGTACTAGTACTTTACTGATGTATTTTTTCAGTTTTTTTCGATTTTCTCAAAATTTGCTCCAACGATTTTTTTTTAAAATTCAAAAATCAATTAATTTTTAGATTTTCTTTAAAATGTATATTCTCATTTTGCAATTGAAATCTTCTGAAGACCACTTTACTCTTGTATTTCATAGGGAAGATAGGAGAAATGGTTGCCATGGTAACAAAATATAAATATTTTCCCATACTTATAAATTTTACATCTGAATTCAAATGTTCCGTACTGTCGGGAACTAAATATATGTCGACACAAAAAATCTGGTGTGACAAGCACAGAACACAACTTTCGATTACCGAAGGTAAGAGAAAGTTGTGTGCTGTGCGCCAGTCACACCAGATTTTTTTTTTTGTTTACTCAAAAATCGGTAGCCTACCTAATTTTTTTTTTTTTTTTTTGAAATTTAAAACTACAAAGAACGTGATAAAACACTCAAAGGTTTCTTTCAATTCGACCTTATTATTGCTAGCATCTTGCAGCATCTTTCGATAACCACTAAAAGTTACGGTATTCCATAATCCCCGAACTTCCTCTCTCTATATATCAGTTCTTTCTACTATTCTTTTTAAAAAAAATAACTTAACAAGCTCTGTTATTTTAAAAGCGAATTTTATATGGCGAACCGATCGCTAATTAAAAAGTGAATATAAAGTTTGAAACATTTGAAAAGAAACACCATTACACACACACACACACACACAAGAGACAGACAGACAGGAAAAAAAACAATTACACAAATGAAAATGGTTTTTGTTTAGGATTGATATGCAAACAAACGAGCAAACAAAAAACAAGCTGCCGGGCAAAAAGCCCTTCAATTAGTTATAAAAGGGCTCATTCAGAGTTGAGGGGGTTGATGTACCCCCTTTTTTTTGTTAATAACCCTCTATTATAATAATATAAAATTTATTACCGCTAACTCGGTTTAGCGGAGGTGTTCAATAATGAAATGAAATAAAATGCAAGTTTGAAACTAAGGTGCTATGGGAAACTAAATATATCTCGACACAAAAAATCTGGTGTGACTGGCGCACAGCACACAACTTTCTGTGCACTGCGCCGGTCACACCAGATTTTTTGTGTCGAGATATATTTAGTTTCCCATAGCACCTTAGTTTCAAACTTGCATTTTAAATGTTGACTGCTTCAAAAAATTAAATATTTAATAGAAATGACTTGAAAAGATACAAATATTTTATCCTACACACACACATACACGGGACACATTTTTACTTTCTCTTACTCCTAGATTGGATTCATGTCGAAAATTCAATATCGAGATTTTGATGGATATACACGTTTTGAGGTCCCATGAGTCCAAAAAAGTGGTTTTCGTGACAAAATATCTCAAGAACGAAAAGAGCTAGGAGGTTGAAATTTTATATTTAAGTTAGGCACCCCCATGGGACGTGACACGAAGCTTTTGAACAAAATCGACCAAAGAGTACTAATACTTTACTGATGCACTTTTTCAATATTTTTTCTATTTTCTCAAAATTCACTCCAACTATTTTGTTTAAAATTCAAAAATCAATTATTTTTTAGATTCTCTTTAAAATGTATATTCTCATTTTAGATTTAAACTTTCTACCGTAGGCTCAAGTTGAAACATTATGTATATATGAAAGGTAAAATACATAATAGGTTATGTGTTTCAAGGTTTTTTTATTAATTAAAATTAACACTTAATACGTATTTCGACATTACTGTCATCATCAGAAGTGGTTTTCTAAAATGAATACATCGTGAAGTTATCTACACTAATTACATCAAAAAAACATATGTTTACAGAGATGGTGTGTGTGAATACTTAGTATTAGGATACATAGATGGTGTTACTGTTGCATGTATGGCGGGCATAGTTGAATACCTAGATTGCTCAAATATGTTTTGTGCCTAGAATAAACTAATTAGTGGGGTCTTATACAAGTCTAATTGTTCATTAACTATGTTTTTTCCCTTTCTTAATGCCTCTTGTATTTCCAGGGCCTCCCACAAGTCTAATTTTAAGCCTTTCGGGATTTCCTGGACCAGTTTGGCATTCTCTTTTGTGCAAATATTTTTTTTTTTTTTTACCAGATGTTTGGCTACGTTAGAAGTGTCTACAAATTGCGATCATCTCTAAAGAGTCGACTAAATTGTCCACCAAGGGGGCGATTAGCACCCAAAACGTCGACGAGCAGAATGAAATAAAATTTGTGTTTTATTTCTAATTCTGGCTGCCTATCCAGCACCAATACCATTTATTTTTTATTTATTTTTTTTTTTATTGACTCTCGTTTATTTACAATCTGTCTTTGACAATAAGTAAAATGTGTATCTGTAGAGTTAAATTCTAGGAGGATTGCATCCAATGACACAATAGTCCGTGGTATCAAAAGTATTACAACACAAAATTTTTATGAATATATTACAATTTAGGCTTTTTTTTCATATATCAGTTGTTCTTCTTTTTTTTAATCTACGTTTGATTGGTTTTTTTTTTTTTAGTAAGTTCTTTGTTAATTTGTTAGGGTGCCGGGGGGCCTGGCAACGGAGAAGAGCAACAGTCACCACAATCGTTGCTGCTAAGTGATGCCGAGCGCTGCGAAAGTTTGGGATTGGTGACCCCGAGCAATCAGCGTGTGGAACGCCCCCCGGTAGCCATCGGTACTTGTAATTTAAAAAGTATACTAATAAAGAAATAACCCCTAAATGGCCTCTGTAGCCGAAAAGGGTTAAAAAAAAAAAAAAAAAAAAAAAATTTGTTAGGGTGGATGTCGATCCGGTAGGCTCTGGTCCAACTGGATATTTCATCTTTGACGGATGGAATGTCTAACTCCTTCTTCTACTATTTATGTATTTATTTTGTAGACGTTTTGGCCCAATGGCGCGTGGCTAAACGGGCGAAATAAAAAAAAAAAGGACCAAAATATTAATATCTTAGCATCCAAAGCATGTTGAAGTTCTTCAAATATCTTATCCAAATAAACGTATCGATCTCGAAAATTATTTAAAAGAGGGATGTTATTTATTTGTGCAATTATTTTCGCCTCTATCGCAAATAGTCTCTTCTAATTAGCCCGAGCCAAAAACAAAACAAAAAATAAAATAATGAACGAATAATTGCTATTTATAATGTGCTAAATTAAATATATATTAATTAAATATTACATAGCGATATGAAAAATGAATTTCAATTCATTAAGTTTATAAATTACACTTGTTTTTTTTTTCTTTCTCTTTATTTATTTATTTATTATTTATTTTTTAATTGGATTTAATTAATATATTAATTAATTTAATTTATATTATATCCCGTTGTAAATATTCCCATATATAACGCTTGTTAGTTAATTAGAGGCCTTCAATTGTCAAATTTTCTATGGAGGGATGTGATTTATTCATAATCGAATAATCGTTATTTATATTTAAGGAGCAATGAGTGAGTGGTGCTGCTTCACTTTTCAAATCGAAATAGACAATATTTGATCTATAAAAAAATCTGGTGTGACGGGTCGCACAGCACACAACTTTCTCTTATCAAAGGTGAGTGTGCTTGTCACATCAGATTTTTTTTTGTGTCGAGATATATTTAATTTCCGTCGATATTTTAGAATCCACATGTAAAATATTTATATTTTATTACCATGGCAACAATTTCTTCTGTTTCCTATGAAATACTAGAAGTGTGCTACAAAATGAGAATATACATTTTAAAGATAATCTAAAAAATCTGGTGTGACTGGCGCACAGCACACAACTTTCTCTTACCTTCGGTAATCAAAAGTTGTGTACTGTGCTTGTCACACCAGATTTTTTGTGTCGACATATATTTAGTTCCCGACAGTACGGAACATATGATGAATTCAGATGTAAAATTTATAAGTATGTGAAAATATTTATATTTTGATACCATGGCAACCATTTCTCCTATCTTTTCTATGGAGTACAAGAGTAAAGTGGTCTTCAGAAGATTTCAATCGCAAAATGAGAATATACATTTTAAAGAGCATCTAAAAAATAATTGATTTTTGAATTTTAAAAAAAATCGTTGGAGCAAATTTTGAGAAAATCGAAAAAAACTGAAAAATTACATCAGTAAAGTACTAGTAATCTTTGGCCGATTTTGATTAAAAGCTTATTTTTCCGGTCCCGGGGGTGTTTAACTTAAATATAAAATTTCAACCTCGTAGCTCAATTCCTTCATCCTTAAAATTGAACACACGCCCACCCACCCACACACCCACACACCCCACCCACAGACAGACCATGTCGCGAAAACCACTTTTTTGGATTCAGGGGACCTCAAAACGTGAAGATCCATCAAAATCTCGACATCGAATTTTTGACATGAATCCAATACTTTCTCTCTATATATATATTACATATATACATAGGTAAGAGAAAGTAAAAAATAAATGATTTATGAATTTTAATCAAGCGAATCAACGAATTTTGTGGAAATAGAAAATACTGAAAAAGTACATCAGTAAATTGGGTATAGGAGACTTTGCAGCCAAAGAATTAAATAAAAAAGTTTTATTTAATTATTAACAGTCGACGTTTCGGTCGCATATCACGACCTTTTTCAGGACTGGGGTCAGAATATTTCTGAAAATAAATATTCTGACCACAGGTCCTGTGGAAGGTCTGGATTTACGACCGAAACGTCGACGGTTAATAAATCACGACCTTCCTCAGAACCTGTGGTCAGAATATTTATTTTCAGAAATATTCTGACCCCCCCCCCCAGGTTCTGAGGAAGGTCGTGATTTGCAATCGAAACGTCGACGGTTAATTAATTAATTAATTAAATAAAGGTTTTTTATTTAATTCCTTGGCTGCAGTCTCCTATACCCAATTCAAAGACGACTCAGGGGTGGGGGCGCCTAACTTAAATATATCAAGTTTCAACCTTCTAGCTCTTTTACTACAGATTTTTACTTTCTCTTACCTATGTATATATGTAATATATATATAGAGAGAAAGTATTGGATTCATGTCAAAAATTCGATGTCGAGATTTTGATGGTTCTTCAAGTTTTGAGGTCCCCTGAATCCAAAAAAGTGGTTTTCGCGACATGGTCTGTCTGTGGGTGTGTGGGTGGGTGGGTGGGGTGTGTTCAATTTTAAGGATGAAGGAATTGAGCTACGAGGTTGAAATTTTATATTTAAGTTAAACACCCCCCAGGACCGGAAAAATAAGCTTTTAATCAAAATCGGCCAAAGAGTACTAGTACTTTACTGATGTACTTTTTCAGTTTTTTTCGATTTTCTCAAAATTTGCTCCAACGATTTTTTTTAAAATTCAAAAATCAATTATTTTTTAGATGTTCTTTAAAATGTATATTCTCATTTTGCAATTGAAATCTTCTGAAGACCACTTTACTCTTGTATTTCATAGGGAAGAGGAGAAATGGTTGTCATGGTAACAAAATATAAATATTTTCCCATACTTATAAATTTTACATCTGAATTCAAATGTTCCGTACTGTCGGGAACTAAATATATGTCGACACAAAAAATCTGGTGTGACAAGCACAGAACACAACTTTCGATTACCGAAGGTAAGAGAAAGTTGTGTGCTGTGCGCCAGTCACACCAGATTTTTTAATCACACATAGGGTATTTTGCACAACCCACTTTTTTCTATCTATTTAGCAAGATATAGACTGTACACTGTAAGTCATCATCTTAAGTATTCTGCCTCTTGCAGGTTCGTTAGTTCCTCATACCATTCCCTCCTTTCCTGAACTAATCTTTTCATCCCTCTTTATTCATCTCCCTCCTCCAAATCATCAATCATTTAACTCCTTTTTCTTCCTCTCTTACCCAATATACTTTTCATTAAACAATTCCTCCTCAGTATATGACCCATCCAGCTTCTTTTTGTTGAGCAGGGTTCGCGATCCTTACTTACACCTCATGACCGCTTTAACTCAAGTCTCAATCCTTTCCTGATCTTTCTCCAGCAATACCCACACTTCATACATCCAAACGAAACAAATTTCAGTCCATTTTACTGTTCAAAATCCTCTTATTTCTTTTAAGAGGCGACATGGCTTATCGGATAAGCTGGGACTTAGTAAACTGAACTTAAGTTCGAACCCGGCTTGACGCAAAAATTCAACCAAGTCGAGGGTCTCTACTGGGGCAATGGGAATATAATCCCCTCCAGTTCCAGGCACCTAGGGCAGAATGATCCTCTCCAGGGGCCTCGAACCCGGAGAGTGATAAGAGAAGCACAATAGATCTATAATGTCGCAGTGCAGAGAAGCCCCAGAACCAAGGTTAGTAGAAAGACAAGGTTGTCTCATACGGAGTGGAAAATGGTGGGGGGTTTTGGCAGATGACGTCACTCGAGTCCAAGATTCCCTAGTGACAAACGCTCTGAGTGCATATAGCTATTTGATATTTTGTGCTTCACATTACACATGCTTTAATAAATCGATTTGGACATTGTTTTATCATATTTGCTTATATTGGAGGTAATTAATTGAATGTTAAATCAAATAGTTAAAAAATATATATTTGATTCTAATCATAACCTTTTTCAAAATATTCTATTTAGGCTGTTTTTTCATCTTTTTCAATCAACTTTTCATTTGTGTGTTTGTGGCGCTTTCTTTACATGCATTCAAGGTAATTAATGAAATACTAAATCAATTATTTAAAATATATATTTGATTCAAATCATCCTTTTAGATGCCTGGAACAATTTGCTCAGTTGCAATTTGTAAAAATTCTTTTTATAAACAAAAGGAAGGAGAAGAAAAATTAATGTTTTTTTCATTTCCAAAAGACGACAGCCTACGAAAAGAATGGATTAGAAGATGTTTTCGAAAAGATAGTGTAAATCCAAAAACGGGAAGAATTTGCAACGTGCAAAATCTGATTTTCAAGAAGACATGCGAGCGAAAATTATGAATTTATCTCCCAAAATTCGATTAAAGCCAACAGGTAGGTAAAAAATACTCTATATATATATATACAAGGCTTTTTTCACTATAGGCTATTCCCATGTCCACTGAGATTCTAATTTTACTTTTTATTTTAGTAATATCTTATTTATTATTAATATATCAATTTTTTCAGCTGTTCCATCGTTATTTTTAAAACCAAGTGATGTACCAATTCCTGAGGAATCAGCCCGATTGGCCCGAGATAAAAGAAAGGAAGAAAAAGAAATATTTTAAGATTTAATGAAGAAGGTTTCTGAAACTTCAAGCCTACAAACAAATATTTAACAGACAGAAAAAGATGAAGATAAAATAGATGAAGAAAAAAAATATAACAAAGGCAGTTTAAAAAAAGAAAAAAACATAGTAAATAAAACAGGGGCGTATGTAGAAATTTTTTTCGGGGGAGGGGGGGGGGGGGCGAACTCAAAAATTTTTCTGCGGAAAATTTTTTTTTTAAGAAACTAAATTTTTTTTCACACGAAATTTTTTGCAGAACATTTTTTCTTTTGAGGAACCAAAGATTTTCATCCTGCGGAAAAATTTGTTGCGCTGATGTCTGTATAACTCTATATATGTATATGTGTTTGGGAAATTTCGGGGGGGGCCCGGGCCCCCTCGGCCCCCCCTTATATACGCCCCTGAAATAAAATAACTAAATATGTATTTAAAAAATGCCCAGAAATTCCAATAATTTTAGAAAAATCATTCGTTAAATTAAGAGTTTTACTTAGAATAAAATTTTTTAATTCTCAAAGAGTAGTTACCAATAGAATTTCTTTAATGAAAAGAAAACTTTCTGACGAGGGAAGAAAAAATCTTAAAAAAAAGAAGAAAACTATTTCATAAGAAATAAATATTAATAGAATAATAGACAGGAAGAGAGGATGTCAGCCAAACAGGACAGCACCTATCGAATAAAGATCTCAATCCAGAAGGCGTTTCGGTTTTAATTAAATAAAGCCATCATCAGTTCTCAAGAGATTATTGGCTCAAGGTTGGGATGCAGAGAGTGTTGTTTTATATAAACATACAAAATTATATAAAAATATAACATTTGCACAGCCAATAATCTCTTGAGAACTGATTATGGCTTTATTTAATTAAAACCGAAACGCCTTCTGGATTGAGATTTTTATTCGATAGGTGCTGTCCTGTTGGGCTGACATTCTCTCTTCCTGTCTATTATTCTATTAATATTTATTTCTTATGAAATAGTTTAGGTAGAGAGGTCATACCATCCTTGTTAAGGTTTTTGGCCAGGTTTTCCTTAACAACTTAAGGCGAATGTCGGGATGGCTAATGCGACGTTTAATATACATTTCTATTTTTTTCCCTTTTGATTTATTTTGTTATATTTGTTATTATATTTAAATTTGTATTGTGTTTGTTGGACCTAGCCGCCGGGGACTGGTGCCTCTAAGCGGGTCATAATAAATTTATTTATTTTATTTAAAATATGTTCCATTTTTATTTTTTTGAAATATTATTTAATGTTTTTTTCAGCACTAGAGAAAATAATAATTTTTTTTAAAATATATTAATTAAATAATAGAAAGTAAAACAAAAATGAAGACAATTCGGAAAAAAATACTTTCTACTTATAAATACTTATATAATATTGTTATATAGGTAAGAGAAAGTAAAAGGAAAAATTAAATATTTTAAAATTTATATTCAACTATCAAAAATGATGAAAGAAAATTAAAATGAACAACTTTTAAATATGAATCGTAAAAAGCCAGAGAGAGATAAATACTATATATTAAATAAGAATTCAAATTTGGGCTTCTTGATGACGATTTCCCGCCTTCGCTCTGATTGGCCGAGCCGTATGAGACAACCTTGTCATCTATTAGCCTTGCCCCAGAACAACAAATCAGTCTATCTATCTATCTATTTCTTTTAAACGCCATTGCCCCATATCTTTATTTTTCTTCCACCTTTGCGTAATTTCAGTACGTAAATATTACTACTCGCTCTAATCTCAACACCATCCACAAGCCCACGTATTTCGGAGGAGGCAAGTGGCTAAGCTGTGGTTTACGGATCTGAAGTCTCAACACGACTCGGGTTGCCGCAAATAATTCACACATTACCGAAGTCTCCTCTTAGGATAGGATGAGTGGGTGAAAATCTCACGGCACAGTCACAAATGTCTGTGGCCTATGAGGATTACATTGGCTGGGACTGCCTGGGTGGCTTCAATACCTCATAAAATCCAAATCCAAAATCCCTACTGTTCTCATTACTTTTGTTCATTTCCAGGCCATAGTCTCTCCATTTTCATACTATCAAGGTGTGAGTTAAATAATTCGATCTTTCCTTTCTTTTCAAACCTTTTCAATCCAAATGATTAATTAAGAGGATTAATAGGCAGTGATGTGGGGCGTTGGTGGATGGCCATATCACTTAATCATGACGAATCAATATTGTCTGTCGCATTGCAATCTGCATTGGCCCTCAGGGTGAGGAGGCGCCCTACTGTCTGTCTGTCTGTTTGTCCCCTTTTGGCTGGCTGGCTGACTGGCAATAGGCCAAAGCCATCGGCCACCTCTAATGTTTTGATTAAACCCCCCCCCCCCTTTCTTGTCTTTCTTCCGCCCGCCTTTAACATAAAAATTTTATCTTATTTATTATTAGATTACAAAATATGAAATTAAATTGATTAAAATACCGACAGAGAGGGAATTGAATTCAATAGAACGACGAAAACGCACATTCAGCTTCTAAACTAGAAGAGGAAAAACAGAATTTGGGATTTATTTAAAAGTAAATTTTTATTTATAACAAGTTGTCAAATAGCTTTTA
This sequence comes from Euborellia annulipes, assembly GCA_023213315.1. Taxonomy (NCBI): domain Eukaryota; kingdom Metazoa; phylum Arthropoda; class Insecta; order Dermaptera; family Anisolabididae; genus Euborellia; species Euborellia annulipes. Next base: position 7,469 of record JAKCPI010012432.1, on the reverse strand, counting down.
TCAGCTCTACCCCCTCCATGTTTTAGTGACATTTCTATTTATTAAATTTGCAATTTTCAAATATTTTAATGCATTCAGATACGAAGGATTTCCGGGCCCCTATACAACAGAACCTTTTCTCTCTCCCTTCCCCTCATTCCCTACCAACTCGATGATATCGTAATCAATTCAAAAAATTTTCAAAACTTTTGAACGCTCCACAAAATATTGAATATCCTATTTTTAGTGCAAAATTTCTCCTCATACTTTCAATATGATTGCACAAAGACGACAAAACTTTTGCAAGTGTGAAGGTCCCCTAAACTAGATATATTTCAAATTATTTATTGTTAAAAGAAAGATGTTGGGTTCAGGGAAATAAAACCTTAAACTCCACTTCTTAATCACTTCCAGTTGCCAGAGATATTTGTATAATTCTGAAATGTAATCCTTCAAATATCTCCTATCAAATTTATCCGATTTATTTATTCAACGCTCACTTTAAGGAAATTGTTCTTGATTGATTTTTCACTTTCTTCTCCTGTTAGTTAATACAAATAACTACAACAACAACAACCACATAGCAACAACAAAAACAACAAAACTACAACAAGGATGATTTCATTTCCTTTGCATGATAATTCAATCCATTTCCTCATTAAGAGAGAGAGAGAGAGAGAGAGAGAGATTACACAAAGCAGGACGATCGGTTTTCCAATAGGAGAGGAGGTGCTTGCTTGCTTTATAGATACGATAAGGTGTTTCGGAAGTTCGATAACCGAAGCTCTATACATACATAGAGGGTGTTAAAGTTGTGGGGTGGGGTGGGGGGCATAGATACATAGAGGAGGGAGTGAGATATCAATTTCATTGAGAGAGTATCGAACTCACCTAAGTCCCATGTCACTTCCGGGCTCAACTTTCGCGGTCCAACAGCTCCTGAATCTATAAACAATAAATAAACAGCGTTGTCAATTGGCTTCGCCAAACAACTCCTCGCTGGTTGGTTTTAAATCAAAACCAAACAAAAATAAATAATAAACACAGGAAGTTAAATAAATAAATAAATTGGACGTTTCGAGTTTAAAATAAAATTACATTATTACGTAATAATGATATTAATCTAATTAAAACTTGATAATTTTATGGCTTTATAAAATCCCGAGTGATTTGACCCATTATTAATTATTATTATATAAAATCACGCGATTATTATTATTATTATTAAATTAGCTCTAAAAATATTATTAATAATCTTTGATTATTAGCAAATAATTTGATTATTATTAATGGAATTATTTACATTGTTTCTAATTTATGTTTTGTAAATTTCTAAGATCTGATATTAAAAATAAATTTGTGATAATAGGAAAGGCAGTGCCGGATATAAAATTGATAAATTCACTTGAATTTCGTTTTATTTTAGGCTTTAAGACAATGGAAAATAAATTATTGGTAGATACAATTTGGTGAGTAAAATTATTTTCACTTCTTGACGATATGATATGACTTTGAGTTAGTTACAGGGCCGTAGCCAGAAAATTTTTCGAGTTCGGATGACCTGGGTGGTAATTTTCCTTCGAATTAATAAATTTTAAGGAATATTTTTGCAGCAATGTTGCAGAAATATTGCGAATCTTGCATAAATTGCCAATTAATATTGCAGGAATATTGCATCAATATTGCAAATCTTGCAAAATATTGGCAACATTGCAGTGGTAATATTCCAAGCTAGGAATATTGCAGCAACATTGCAGCAATATTCCTATGTCCGCCTTCTTGCAACATTGCAGAAATATTGCATCAATGTTGCTGCAATATTGTCTATATTGAGCAAGATTGGCAATATTGCTGCAACATTCCAGCAATATTTTGTGCTGTGTGGGTTGTAGCTGTCAAAAATGTCATCAATTTAAACAAATGTAACATTTTTTTTAAATAATATTACTGGTATCTGTTGTCAAAAATGAATTTTTGACAGCAAATTCGAGCCCAGCGTCCCCAAAAACGTAAGTATACCAAGTTTCATAATTGTACAAAGAAACTTTTAAAAACATGTTTAAAGTGTATTATTGTCAGAAAAGCCCATGTTAAAACCCGTGCTAAATTTCAACTGCTTACTGGCACGGGTTAATTTGCTTGGAAAAATCTGGAAAAAATTCAGGGTTCGTTTGTTTGACATGCTAAACCAATATCCTTTTTCAAAATAAGGGCCAGCCTAAGCTCAGCGATTTTGTTGCGTTTCTGTTCGACCCCTGTTCCCTTCTTCTGCCTCCCCTCCTCCCCCTTCCCCCTCGCCTTCCTCGTTCCCCCCACTCAGCCTGAAATGTCCACGTGTTGGCGGCAAATAATGAAACAAAACTAGAATTTTCTTTTGGCAATTAGTAGAGTGCATGTGTCTTTGAATAAAGCATAAATATTTAGTTTAGGGAGGGCAATCATGTTGTAGCTACTACATAAAAGAGGTAGACATGGCGGCTGACAGCCGGAGGCAATCCACTTCCTGTCTTGTTTTCATTAAAAGCTCCTAAAAAGAAAATCCACCGCCCGCCTTTTTTCTCTTTCTTAGAATAAGAAGAAAAATTATGAAATATTACTCGGCTATTATTGCTGCATTCGTCCAATTAATTTAAGATTTAAAGACAAAAAAGAAAGGAAGGAATCAATAAGCTCTCAATTTGCGAGGTTTTTAAAGAATTCATTTAAAATATGAATGGTTCAAAGCAAAATTGGTAAACAATTTTCTTATTTTTCCCTTTTCTGGTGGTTATTCAGTGTAATAATGAACCATGTCCGAATTTCAATACTAATCCTCCAGAGTGCAGCAGTTCCTTAATGCAAAAAAAATCCAAAAATCTGAATATAAAATTTAAAATGTGTACTTTGATAAAGTATAATTGAAGTTCTTAATGCTTGCTGAGATGTAAAATAAATAAATGTTGGATATTTTAAGAGGAATTAAATATAAGGCTTTCATTTTTTCTCAAAAGAGGACTTGGTTCATTTTTGCTCTCAACCTCTCCTATTCTGTATATCTGCCCTTTCAGAACTATTATGAGAACTGTAGTTGATATTCAAATAGGTAGAAATAATGAGCAAAGCAGCTAGTTTATATTTCAATTTAATGTCAAACCAGGGCCGACGTTTCGGTCGCATATCGGACCATCTTCTGGGCCAGGTCTGAAAAATATACTAACCTTCGCCAAGTTATATTGGGCTTACACAATTGTAAATAGCTCAATCATGATAATGTCCACCGAGAGTGAATGATTCAGCACATGATCATTCACTCTCTGTCCATGGTACGATAATAATATATTTTGGACGTAAAGAATGCATCATTTCCTCTTAGTGATGCATTCATTCTTCAAAAGGAGTCGGTGATGAGAGAGTCCCTAGTCAAACTAGGACAGAAGAGGTTGGATAAAAGAAGACGGGTGGAACCAGAAATAAGGATTAGTTCACTAGCTAGAAACAAACACAAGAGGAGGAGTTATAGATAGGAAATAATGTAACTTCACGGGGTGCCGGTAGATGGCTAAGGCCAGAGGCCGGTTGGATTTGAGGTGTGTGTCTCCGTGCACGAAAGCACCTCGGGTAAATAAACGGGATTTCAAATAATAATAATTTTTAAATAAGACAAATAAACATTCCGTTAAAAAAGAAAAGGAATATAATATAATGTCATTCACTCTCTACCCCCCTGTATAGTATGAGAATTGATAAATTTGGGCATTAGCATACTTAAGCTATTTACAATGATGTATGCTAAATAAACGTGGTGTGGATGAATAATTGTTTCGGTTAAATATAATAATGAAAAGAAAATGTATTTGTAAATAATTTTATATGATTAATGTTATTTCCTTCACTGCAATTTTTAACAAAAAAATACAAGTTATCTCAATATTATTATTTATTTGTATTATTATAACTTAAATAAAGCCTTATATTGTAAAAAATGTCTTTATTAAGGAACCGATCAAACAGCTGATTGAAAAAGTCGGCCATGTTGGCTTCTCAGACAGCGGGAATTAAATGAACTACTTTTTGAATTAGTAAAAAATAACTAATCTAAAAGTAATCAATAGAATATTTAGTAGATTCTACTCAAAATGACTAAATTTGATGTAATTTTCTTACCTACTATTTGAATAAGTAAAAATTCTACTAATTCGTTTTAAGAGAGTATGTCCTGTTTGGTGTCAGGATCTGAGAAATGCCCGGATTTTTCTAATATAAACCGAAAACGAGGCCGAATTGGCGAATTTTACTCCCCGCTGCACCACATGTTAGCTATTGTATGTAAATAATTCATGGAATTTAAGTGATAGTGTATTAAAAAGGCTTAATTTTAATAAATTTGTGGTTTATCAACCCCATAAATGCCCTTGGGCCCCCCCTGAGATTTGAAAAAAATACTTTTTTTCGAAGAAAATGTATTTTTAATGTAAAATTTTAAGAATTAATACTTAAAAATTTGATTTATATTTATATTCTTGCAAACAAGTACAGAATGCGCCTTTAAATTACCGAAATTAAAAAAAAATTGTGTGCTGTGCGACGAGACACACCAGATTACCCCCCCCCCCGAGAAACACCTCTGGATCCGCCACTGCCTTGGGCTTGGTGTTGTTAGTAGCGCGCCTGCCTTGTATACCAAGGGTCGAGGGTTCGGATCCCAGGCAGTCCGACTTATTCCCCAGACCCCCTGGAAGTTGTCTGTCCGGAAGCCTCTTTCAAAGAAATACAAATTAATAAATTCCTTAAATTTCATCCAAACTACATTTTTTTTTTTTTTTATTAAATTTAATTAATCTTCTTTAACCTCAAAAACATTTAGTGTATTTATAAAATAATAAATTAAAAAGGAAGCGAGAGAAGGGGGGGGGGAAGAATATAATCCTCCTCATCAGGTGAACGAAGAGAGAGATAGCGAATTAATGAAGAAGAATGTTGTTAATTTATAATTGACTCAGAAACTTTTATATGAACATTAAAATATTTTTTTTTTTTAAACTTTCGATATTTTATCTTCATTATACTTTTTTTTTTTTTTTATCTTCAAAGTTGGAAAAAAAAAAAAACTTTATCGATAAAAATTGTTTCTTTTTATTTAAGTGAGATTCTCGTTCCATTTGGGTGGTTTGTATTCAATATTCAAGTCAATTTTTTGTTGTTGTTGTTGTTGTAGATTAATTAATACTAACTTTTTATAAATGGAAGGCCATCCTTTTTTACTTTCTATTACCTATGTATGTTAATATATAGAGAGAAAGTATTGGATTCATGTCAAAAATACGATGTCGAGATTTTGATGGAAATACACGTTTTGAGGTCCCCTGAATCCAAAAAAGTGATTTTCCCAATATGGTCTGTCTTTGTTCAATTTAAAGCATGAACGAGGTGGAAATTTTATATTTAAGTTAGGCACCCCCCTGAGACGTGACACAAAGCTTTTAAATAAAATCTATCAAAGAGTACTAATACTTTACTGATGTACTTTTTCAATTTTTTTTTAGATTTTCTAAAAATTCGCTCCAACAATTTTGATTAAAATTCAAAAATGAATTATTTTTTAGATGCTCTTTGAAAAGTATATTAGTGAAATTTTTCGAGGAAATCGTTTGAAGTATACTTTACTGATGTGGAAGCATTCGTAGCTCAGACGTAGCGTAGACTTATTAAAAAATTATCGTAATTAATTTTTTTGTTATCAAGGAAATACAAAAAAACAATATGCCCCAATAATCTTTAATTTTTTTTAAATTTAAAAGTGAATTTATTGTTATTATTAATCACATATTAATTAAGAAATTTTTAAAATAAGCTTAGATGATTTATTTAAAATTCAACTGTCAAATTAGTTCAGCATTCTTGCAATAGATGGCAGGCTAGTCTAACAGCCGATCCCCTTTTGGCCTATATTTATATATTTTTATGCTTTTATAAAAGATATAATATACATAATATATAATGACAATTATAAAGTATTTATTGTTAAAAGATCAATGAAAATCAACCAAATGCATTCAATATTATTATCTAGTATTCCGACATCTCTTAGATATTTTTGGAATTATTTGATTTTTTGGGCATACTTTTTATGACACACAACGCCCTCTTATCGGGGAAAACATGCGTAACACCTTCGCTCCTATTTCCGCCTTAACGAAATTATGAAATTTTATAAATATTTCTAAACCCTTTTTAATTGCTAACCTTACCCTAAAAGCCTCTTCCCCTGAATGAAATTCTTTGAAACTAGTCAAATTTTAAGCTTTGGACAAAACTTCCCAGTTCTTAATTAGCGCTAATCCCTATTCCGCCTACTAGGGTGTTTCGGAAAAGTTTTGCAACTAAGTTGGTATTTTTTTTTTTTTTTATTTAAGTTAGATGGTCATATTTATTAATTTTAATTTGCCTCCATATGGAATGAAGGATTTTATTTCAAATTTGATTAATTAATTATCGGAAAATTTTTCAATATTTAATTAAAATATTTGAATTGAAATATCGGAGGAATTTTAGCGCAATCAATACACGTGCCTACGCACACACCTATTGTATATGAAGGGATTCTATATTAGCCACAAATCCAAAGGCTTAACAATAAAATAAAAACAAATGCAAATGAAATATTTGAATAATTAAATTACATACAAAACTAATATGGTGTGACTGGTCGCACAGCACACTACTTTCTCTTACTTTCGGTATTGAAAGATGTGTCACACCAGATTTTTTGTGTCTAGATATATTTAGTTTCCGAATATATATTAGAATTCAATTTATAAACATGAAAAAATATTTATATTTTGTTACCATGGCAACCATTTCTTCTATCTGCCTATGAAGTATAAGAGTAAAGTGGTCTTCAAACAATTATGAGAGCAAAATGAGAATATACATTTTAAAGATCATCTAAAAAATAATTGATTTATGAATTTTATAACAAAATCGTTGGTGCGAATTTTGAGAAAATCGAAAAAACTGAAAAAGTGCATCAGTAAAGTATTAGTACTCTTTGGTCGATTTTGTTCAAAAGCTTCGTGTCAGGTCCCTTGGGGGTGCCTAACTTAAATATAAAATTTCAACCTCCTAGCTCTTTTCGTTCTTGAAATATTTTGTTCACAGACAGACAGACCATTTTGGGGTTCCACACTCTCCAAAATCTTTAATTGTTAAATTTAAACACGTATCCACCGACATAATAAAGGGATCCATATTTTCCCTTGATAACAAGATTGTTTGAACAGGAAAGCAAGAGAGGGGAAAGAAGAGAGAATATCGTCATTGGCTCGGGGTCAAAATATTTCCTTTTTACGAGGTCAAAAAAGAAAAAGACACACAAGGTGAGAGAATCAACTCTTATGGAAATAAAAATATATTTTACCTCCCTTGGAGAATATCTTTTATTAGTTTAAATAAATAGCACCAGATGGCTAAATATACATATTTTTTGTCTTTAATATGAAAATATATGAATA
>JAKCPI010012431.1:0-67145 GCA_023213315.1 Euborellia annulipes | reverse complement strand
GCGAACCATAAGACTTAGGGGACTGTTCTCTTGTGAGGTTACTAACCATGAAATGTACTAATGTAGGCCAGGTGGGTAACCCGGAAATATTCTTATCTTGGGAGATATGGCTATGCCAATTTGGAAAATTTCAATCATGGATAACTTCATTATTTCAAATGGAACATATTACTTTTTTTTATGCTTTGGGACGTAGAATTTAATTAGCTTTCAGATGATATAAGGTAGTCTATATCTACCTTTGGTAGTTTTCTTTTTATTCCTAAATATCTGATTAATTTGACTTACGAACGAAGAAAACAATTAAAAAAACAATCCGAACGCAAAACAAAATTGTAATAAATCGAAAAGATATGCGAAATATTCGAAAATGTATTTAAATTTTCTTTAAAATCATTTATTTGAACTTCTCGAAAAAGAAATTAGGGTTATGAACGGGTGACCAGGTGCGCCATCTTGTTGAAAAATCATAACCCTAATTTGAGCAAGGGGGACTTCTTCGAGAAGTTCAAATAAATGATTTTAAAGAAAATTTAAATACATTTTCAAATATTTAGAATATCTTTTCTATTTATTACAATTTTGTTTTGCTTTCGGATTGCTTTTTTAATTGTTTTCTTCATTCGTAAGTCAAATTAATCAGATATTTTGGAATAAAAAGAAAACTACCAAAGGTAGATATAGACTACCTTATATCATCTGAAAGCTAATTAAATTCTACGTCCCTAAGCATAAAAAAAAGTAGTATGTTCCATTTGAAATAATGAAGTTATCCATGATTGAAATTTTCCAAATTGGCATAGCCATATCTCCCAAGATAAGAATAATTCCGGGTTACCCACCTGGCCTACATTAGTACATTTCATGGTTAGTAACCTCACAAGAGAACAGTCCCCTAAGTTTTATGGTTCGCGAGATATTCAATTTTTTTCAGACAGCAGTTTTTTCACAAAAGCACGATTTGCAGCTAAACGGTTTGTTTTAGAATACATTGCATGACATAAAGTCATACTAAAATTGGCCGAGGAATCCAAATATGCAATAATATACAGGGCGTTCCATTTAAAAAAACATAACTTTGATATGGACCACCCTGTATATGAGGTGCAATTGGAACGAAAATATTTTTAATTTGTAGCTCTAAAGGTCCCACATTATGCACCATCGAGAAACTTTGAAAATGTCGGTTAATAAGCCCACAATCTTCCGTCCACGCACTATTGGCCCACCCGGTATATGTTCTGGAAAGTTTCCGCGACCGGATGTATGCAAAGATAAGTTTTCTCGGGTTAAGTCGCGTGGGGTGCTGCGATTTACTCGACGTTTCGGCTCTCTTTTTGGAACCATTTTCAAGAGAGAAGGAAGTTAGGAGGTAATGGTGGAGGGGGGTTGTTTACGGGGTCGCAGTCTTCCTGGTCCCCAGGTCAATTTGGTGGATCAGAGGCGTGGATTGGTCTCTGAGAGCTGGAGGAAGGTTTGTTGTGTGTAATTGTGTTCGGTTTAGGTTGACTATGGGGCCTCAATCTGCCTACTTCCCAAGTCGGTGTTTTGGTGGATGCCTCAGAGGTCTGGGTTGGTCTCTGAGAAATGGACAGTGGTTGGTTCTGTGTAATCGGGTTTGTGTTTGGTTTGGGTTGACTTTGGGGCCTCAATCTGCCTACTCCCCAAGTCGGGGTGTTAGCTCTTGGTTCCCGGGGTCTCAACCTGCCTACTCCCCAGGCCGTGAGCAACTGACTGCGAGCCGGAGGTGCAGGTCCTTTTATACCTGTTGCCGGGCATGTGGGCGTGGCTTTAGGAGTCACGTGGCTGTCTCTGATTGGCTGGGCCTGGTCTGGGGGGCGTGGCTTTGGAGTGACGTGCCTGTCTCTGGTTGACTGGGCCTGGTCTGGGGGCGTGGCTTGGTTTGTTGAAATGGATTTGCTGTTGGATATGTTACGTTTGTTTGTGATTGTTTGTGTTTGTTTTGGGGACGTGATATTGTTGTTTCGGGACAGTTTTGGAGCCGAGTGTCATCGGTCATACATAGGCCAAACTAACAGAAGAGTTCAATTCAGGATTTACGAACACAAAATGGCACTAACAAAACTAGACCCTCAGTCAGCAATAGTAAAAACACCATAACGAAACAGGACACATCATGAACTTCGAACAAACAAAAACAATAGAACCAATAAATAACTTCCACTCCCGTATCACAAGAGAAGCCATAGAAATTTACAAAAGGCCTGAATGTCTAAACAAAAGAGACGACGCCCTCAATTTCCCAACAACATGGAAAACACTTATTCCCAAACTCCAAACCAAGGCTCACACAAATACAAAGACTTCACACACTCCAAAACTGTCCCGAAACAACAATATCACGTCCCCAAAACAAATCTCTCATCATCAGTCCGTATCGAAAAATAGCATAAAGGTACATATGCTGTATACTAATGACTACCTTTATGCTATTTTTCGATACGGACTGATGATGAGACATTAAAAATATCTCGAAACGTCTCCGGAGTCGAGAAGCATATAAAGGCTTTTTATTTGGCTGAACCTGCCCTATCAAAATCTTAATTTATTTAATTACAGAAACTTCGAGGGTGTTAGTTATCTTCATCAGTCTAATACAATACAAATTCAGATAAAAAAATGTATATTTAATTTACCAAGGCCAATGATATCATCATTAAGTTACTGTCTAAATTTTATAAAATTTGAATTGAACAGTCTATTATCCAACTTGAGCGCCTTATTGCTGAAAATTTCAATTTCTCCTATTCAATTTAATTTAACTCCTTAGCAATCAATGATAAATGATCTCATATAATATATATTATATGTAATTTATTTAAACTTGCTATTTTAGAGAGCTTATTACAAGAGCGGATACAAGGGGGGGGGGGGGGTTAAGGGGGTAATTACCCACCCCCCTCCCCCGAGATTTGAGAAAAATATTTTTTATTTTTAATAATTAATTATATATAATTAATTTTAAAAATTAATACTTAAAAATTTGATTTGTATTTATATTCTGGTAAACAAGTACAGGATGCGCCTTTAAATTACCGAAATTAAGAATAAATTGTGTGGTGTGCGACCAGTCACACCAGATTACCGCCCCCTCCCCCTGAGAAACTCCTCTGGATCCGCCCATGTCTTATTATTTAATTTTTATAAGAAAAAAAACATCTCAAATAGTTTATATCACTTAATTATGAAATTTTTGCGCTCTTATGAATATTTACTTTTTTGCGATTTTTAATTTTTTTAAGAACTAAAAACCTAAAAAAATTCGAAATCTATAATTTTAAATAGTCTATTTATTCGTTTATTTATTTAGGGGGCAGTATAATATTGAAAATCTTAAATATAACTATATAATTTTCTATTAGACTCAATGGATAATTCAATGTTGAGGTCAAGACAAGATGGCGGACGTGATGTAACCGTGACGTAGGCTGTCGACTATTTTCTCAGCTCAATGTCCCTCCCTACCTCCCTGCGTTTTATACAAGTTTTATCCGCGATTTTTGTATAAAACTGCAAAATCGTGTATAAAACCCACAGATAGTTTTTTACAGAGTTTTATACCTTTTATACATCGGCCTAGTTTTCTCCGCAATAGTTTTATACATGTATAAAACCATGTATTATACTCGGCGGGATAAAACCTGCCAACTCTGTGCAGAATAAAGTGCCAAGCCCTCGCCAGAGTTGGGTTTTATACACGATTTTGCAGTTTTATACAAAAATTGCGGATAAAACTTGTATAAAAAGTATAAAATGTATAAAACTTGGATGCGCATGCGCAAACCCAACGAGAAAGGAAATTCAAATAAAATTTCATTTTTCAATTATTAACATTTTGATTATATTATTCACTAAATAAAAAGCAAACAACATCGTCAATGCTTTAAAACATTATAAAATATGAAAAGCTTTTAAGCTGTTTTTTCAGGGGGGGGTTGGTTTTTTACAGTTTTATACTTTTTATACATCGGCTTAGTTTTCTCCGCAATAGTTTTATACATGTATAAAACCGTGTATTATACTCGGCGGGATAAAACCTGCCAACTCTGGCCCTCGCACAGACTGACTAGTTCACTCTTTTGACATTAACACAACATCCATGATTCTTTCGTTCTTTTCACTTACGCGCGCTATTTGTTTTGTCACTAAGGCCGAGAATTCCCTAGTTTTTTAAAATTTTTTTAAATCGAAGGAAACCGAAAGGGGGGGGGCGAGGGGGGCGGTCCGCCCCAGGCCCCGAGCCGGCATAGGCCCCCATATATTTATAAAAAAAAAAATTTAATGAAAATTTCCCTTTGAGAAGCCCCGGGGCCCTCAGGGCTCAAGTAAGAACAAAATTTAATGAAAATCTCCCTTTGAGAGGCCCCGGGGCCCTTGGGCTTCAGTGATATACGGTATTTTAAAAATATTTTTGTGTATATTTGTGTGTATATTTAAAGATGAGCCCCCCAAAAAAAAATTCAATATAAGGCCCCCTCTTCTAGAGCCGCCCCAGGCCCCCAACTGCCTCGGTACGCCTCTGCCTGGCTGCAAATACACTTCCTTAAGATTAATATTTAGATCAAAAAGAGAAGGTCTGGGCACCCTATATTTATGTCAAGAGCAGGTCCAGAGGAGTTTCTCGGGAGTAATCTGGTGTAACTGGTCGCACAGCACACAATTTTTTCTTACTTTCGGTAATTTAAATGTGCATTCCATTTTTGTTTACCAGAATATATTTACAAATCAAATTTTTAAGTATTAATTTTTAAAATTTTATATTAAAAATAAAATTTTATTATAAAAAATTTTTTTCTAAATCTCGGGGGGGGGGGGGGGTAATTGCCCGCTTTCCCCCCTTGTATTTGCCCTTGTCCGTGATAAAGTCAAAGCTCTTATCAGGTTTTTCACAAATCGCTACCACTATTTATATAGAGTAGGCCTAATTTATAAATTCCAAATGTATATTTTAAAAGGAGAAGTAAAGGAAAAATAATTCATTCATTTAAATAATATTCTTGAGATTATTCACTTTATTTTAGAAATAAATATTACATATATAGCTATGAGAGAGTGAAAAATGACAGATTGGGAAATGTCAAATTCAAATGTTTTTTCATTAAATAAATTATTTTGAGTGGTTTTACTTACTTTTTTTTAGTATATAAATAATCATTAAACTATTAGCTTCTGTTTCTATGAGTTTTTTTTTTTTTTTTTTTTTGAATAAAATTATTATATAATTAATTAACAAAAAAAAATCATTTTTTCGCAATTTTTCAATGGAGCGGTCCGAAGAAAGATGGCCGACAATTCTAACGGTCGCTCGTATGGCCAGACCTGGGCCAAGGTATTTCGAATAGACAAGGTAGGTCCATAGTCCCATTTCCGAAGTTTTTGGCGTACCCGATTTTGATTGGTTTGATGCTCCTGGCGGCTCCCTCCCACCACTCGCCCAAAGAAAAGCAATGTTTTTATTTGTGTGCGATTCATTTCTTGGCATTTATTTAATTTACTTTGCTTATATAGAGTTTTGCACCCTTATTTATGTTATTGACTAATTATTTGAACAATATAACAATGAGATTTTAGCGCAATTATTATGTAATAAGAAGTAAAAAAAGGAAATAAGTAAGATGTGACATAACCTCGAACTGTCATTTCATTCGTAAGTATTTTGACTTTGACTTTTTTATTTAATTGGAGTTAATAGGCATTTATTAAATTAAACATTTATTAAATTAGGTCTCTTAAAAGGAAACAAACATAAGAAAATTAATTTTAAGTTGTAAAATGTCCGAAAAGTGGAATCTGACAAATCCCAATTCTTTACTAATACAATGCACAAGATATCTAAAGAAATTTTATCCAGGTATGTACAAAATAAAAATATAAAATAACAAACTAGAATATTTGATTTAATTTTTATTCACATTACAGGCGCTACTTTAATGGATGAGGGAAAATTGAAACCTTTTTGTCAGTGTCATAAATGAAGAATGAAAATTTAAAATTAAGCCAAAAATGATAATTAAATAACAAATTTATATGAATAAACTTAAGAATTATGTTTTTTTTTTTTTTAATATTTTATATAAAGGTAATGTTTTAAAACAGTGATTCCCAACCTGGGGGCGATCGCCCCCAGGTGGGCGATTTGGGTTTTCAGGGGGGCGATAAATAAGCGGGGAGCGATTGGGGGGCAATGAGTATTTAAAGAGAGAAAAATTATTAGTTTACTAAAATTTAAAAGAACAAAAATCAAATAGAGAAAGCTCCTATTTACAGGATTGTCAGGATAGAAAAGGACAAAATATTATCATTAAAATAAAATAGTCCGAAGATAATTCCAATCTAGAATCGAAACGTCACTTTTGTTTTCATTAAATAAAGATTGACCGAAAAAAGATTCATTTTTGTTATTTTCTTCATTAAAATAAAATATTTTTAAATTTTTAGAAGTTTGGGTAGAGATAAAGAATAAAAATCTTGCCTAGTACTCCTAGGGTCAGAAGTGTTTTTTTAAATAAATTTTTGCCATTGATTGTGGTTTATTTTAGTTAGTAATTAATAATACAATTTATTTAAAAAATTCATCATTTTGGTCACTATTTCTGCAACTGTTGTATTTATTCACTTTCAACAGAAAACGTTATCTGAAGAACTTGATTCATTTTTAACTTTGAAATAAAGTACTTTTTGTTAAAAATTTTATTGAAATCATATTTTGTACGTAAATGCAGATGCAGATCACAGAATCTATGAATTTGATTCACTTTGAACCATGTAAATTTATGTATGTACAGTGAGGGACAATATTAAGTCCCACCCATGCGCTTTCTACTTATGATTATTTCATTGTTTTTAAAGAAATATTATATATAATATTTTTTAATGGAAACTTTCATGGTTCAAATCTAGAAACTTTCCAATAAATATTTTCATTTATTTTTTGTTATAAAAACAATGAAATAATCACAAGTAGAAAACGCGTGGGTGGGACTTAATATTGACCCTCACTGTACAGCAGGTATACCAGTCTTTCCCAAACTGTGCTGTTCTCTTGGGGCATCTTGAAAATTTTCCTATACAAAATATTATATTAATTTTTTGCTATTAGGCGAAAAATTCAATGAAAATGGGGCGATAGGTGTTAGACAACCTCCAGAAAGGGGCGATGGGCTAAAAAAGGTTGGGGACCACTGTTTTAAAAGATTTCTGAACTAAAAGTAGAAATGTATTAGAATGTAATTTTGTTTTGTGAATCATATTATAATCAATATAATATTACTTTATGCCTAGTTAATTTGAAAACTATTGTTTATTTAATGAAGGGTTAAACCCAGAAACTTATGTTCTGCCTTTTAAAACATTGAGAAACCACATGCGGAATATTTTATTCTTCTAAAAAGAGACCGAAAAGGGGGTTTTTCGGAACTCGATCATAAACCCAAAGGTCAAAAGAATATTTTGCTTTTTTCTGAACAAAGGGCAGGAATTTATTTAAATTTATAAAATTCTCTTTTTTTTTTAACTCAGTCTTACCTTCCTTTTCTAAACATATATATACACTGTTAAAAATTTTCGAGCAATATTCATACACATGTATAGGAAGTCTGTTACACAAACTGTTTATGAATATTTTTTTTGGTTATATGAGAAAGGTCATATACCAAAAATGAACTTTCATAAACCCAGATATGAAATTTTTCATATTCGGGTATATGAAGAAATTCATATCCGGGTTTATGAAAAATTTCATTTTCGGGTATATGAATAAATTCATTTTTGGTATATGAAATTTAAATTACGGGTATATGAAAATTCATTTTTGGTATATGAAATTTAAATTACGGGTTTATGAAAATTCATTTTTGGTATATGAAATTTAAATTACGGGTTTATGAAAAATAATATACTTTTTTGTGAAAAATGAAAGTAGGAGAACTTTTAATTATAGACCACATATTTGTATTAAATATTTATTAAAAATATATATATTTGTACAGTATTTGTACAGTATTTATATATTTTTAATAAATATTTAATACAAATATGTGGTCTATAATTAAAAATTCTCCTAATAATAAAATATTTCAAACCACAAAAGCTTTAATAAACAAAAATTAAAGTCCTTACGAGTTTATAGTTTTTAGGTAAAGTGGTCTAGGTGAAATAATAGTTTTTTTTATTTATTTTATTTTTTATTTATTAAAAAAATTATATTATATTAAAATATACAATTTTACTAAATAATAAAACAAATTAAAATATTAAAATAATAAATTTGTATCAAAAAATAAATTTTTATACATTTCCAAGCAAGGGCGGATCCAGAGGTGTTTCTCGGGGGGGGGGGGGGGGGGTAATCTGGTGTGACTCGTCGCACAGCACACTATTTTTTTTTAATTTCGGTAATTTAAAAGCGTATTCTATACTTGTTTGCCAGAATATAAATACACATCAAATTTTTAAGTATTGATTTTAAAAATTTTACATTAAAAATAAATTTTTTTGCGAAAAAAGGTATTTTTTTTTAATCTCGGGGGGGGGGGGGTAATTACCCCCTTTCCCCCCCTTGTATCCGCCCTTGTTTCCAAGTAAATTTAACACAAATACAAATCATTTTAATAATTTAATACAAAAAATATGTCGATTTTCATCTTCTTTTGAGAAGAAACAAAGAGTTACATTTTAATTGCAGTTTGAATGGAGTTTATTCCCTGGTTGGAGTATTAACTAACCTCACCTGAAAAATGACAAACAATAATTGACTTGGAATTGAGAAAAAAAAAATTTCAATGAAAAAATTCAAATTCAATACTTACGATTTTGTTAGTAAAATGTTCCTATTTCAATATATTGATTAAATATTTATATTTCATTTTAAATAATAATACACGTTCACTCATGGCCGTAGACAGGGGGGGGGCAGGGGGGCTATATCCCCGGGGCCCGGGCCCTCCGAGGGGGCCCGGGCCCATTGCGCTCCCACCTTAAAAAAAAATTCCAATAAAAAATACTTTTCATGGTTAAAATTTCAATTAAAAAAAAAATAAAAAAAAAATCATTTTCTTGAAATTTTTTTTCTCGGGGGGCCCGGGCCCTTTGAGCCCAAATCTTAAAATTTCAATTTAAAAAAAAAATTTTTTTTAAATCATTTTCTTGAAATTTTTTTCCTCAGAGGGCCCGGGCCCCTTGAGCTCAAATCTTAAAATTTCAATTAAAATAAATCATTTTCTTCAAATTTTTTTTTCTCAGGGGCCCGGCCCCTTTGAGCTCAAATCTTAAAATTTCAATTTAAAAAAAAAAAATTTTTTTTAAATCATTTTCTTGAAATTTTTTTCCTCAGAGGGCCCGGGCCCCTTGAGCTCAAATCTTAAAATTTCAATTAAAATAAATCATTTTCTTCAAATTTTTTTTTCTCAGGGGGCCCGGCCCCTTTGAGCTCAAATCTTAAAATTTCATAAACAAAGAATTAGGCCTATATATATCATGTGTTGATACATGAAGTTATTATGAAAAACATAACCAAGTATTTATTAATTTAAATAAGCGAAAAATGTAGGTACCGCCGGGAGTTGCACCACGGATCTGTCGATTTACCCTCAACATGCCCTACTACTGGACCACAGTACCGCACTCGCTTATTTTTTCCTCAGGGGGCCCGGGCCCTTTGAGCTCAAATCAAGTTTGATCTTTTCACGACTCAGGATAGCTAAAAACGTAGATTTCAGTGGCTAATTTTCAAAAAATTTTCCATAACCCCAGATTCTCCCGGAAATCCTCTGTCCGGATCTGGCCTCGATAAATTATTGTAACTCTTTGTTTAGGAAACTTTGAAAAATTTTTAAATAACTTTATTTTAATAAATATTGTAAGCATTGTATAACTATTTCAAAAGTTGTGTCAAAAACTGTGTAAAAAATTGTTGGCATGAAGGACACAATAGCCTTTTACATAGTAAAAAAAGCTTTTTTTTGGGGGGGGGGGGGCCCGTATTAGTAAGTAGCCCCGGGGCCCGTCAAGTCTGTCTGCGGCCCTGCGTTCACTCAATAAATCCCTAGGTATGAATATTATTCGTGATATTTCAGTATATTTGGTCATTTTTTTTTACAAATGACAAATTTTGACTTTGTCACGTTTTCTAGTAAGACAACGATATATATAATTTTTTAGCTCAAATATTTCTCTACACTGTATAGGGAGGGGTAGTGGCGTAACATACATCTCCCAAACCCCGCTATACGGGCCCATCCAAAATACATTACGCCACTCTATAGGGGTTCTTTTAAAAGGTGCGTTTTAAGACTTTTTTTGAAGATGGCTATTATAAAATTTGCAAACGAATTCAGTTCTTTAATAATGTTAATTTGAATCCGGAACTAAATAAATATCACCCCTATTACCCACTACTCTTCTGGAATGCCCCACTGCCTCTTCACTAGGGTGGCGCAAAAAAAAGACTAATTTTTTTTTTTCGAGTCTCGTATGAAAGGAAAATATGTTTTATCATGTTTTAAAAGACAAAAATTCCATCCTTTTCAAACAAGGCTCTACCTAGTTAAAATATTAATTTTAAAAGATCGCTCAAATTTTTTTTTTATTCAATGCAGTGAGAGTTATAGGTGGTTTCTTTTCACGGTCGGTTGACGGATGTTTGGTCAGATTTTAGTAAATAATTAAATTATTTTTAGAGGTATATGTTTATTTTTCAATGGTTTTTTTTATTTGTCAGCGTATTTCTTTCGATGTTTTCGAGGGATCTTTAAATATTCATATTAAAGATTTAATAAATTTTTCTTTTAATTAGTAAGATAATCGACAAAATACACCACGATATGAACAAAAAAACAGAATACTGAAAATACAATTTTTTAATAACTTGCTAATTTTCAAATTAAGGTACGATTGATTATATTTTCTCAAATATCTTACTAATTAAAATGGCGTACCGAGGGGGGGGGGCGTGGGGGGCGGTCCGCCCCAGGCCCCGAGCCGGAATAGGCCCCCATATATTTATAAAAAAAAAATTTAATGAAAATTTCCCTTTGAGAGGCCCCGGGGCCCTCAGGGCTCAAATAAAAGCGGAAAAATTTAGAAAAAAAAAAAGCAAAATTTAATGAAAATTTTCCTTTGAGAGGCCCCTCAGGGCTCAAGTAAGAACAAAATTTAATGAAAATTTCTCTTTGAGAGGCCCCGGGGCACTCAGGACTCAAGTAAAAACGGAAAAATTTAGATAAAAAAAAAAGCAAAATTTAATGAAAATTTTCCTTTGAGAGGCCCCCGGGACCCTCAGGGCTCATGTAAGAACAAAATTTAATGAAAATTTCCCTTTGAGGCCCCGGGGCCCTCAGGACTCAAGTAAGAACAAAATTTAATGAAAATTTCCCTTTGAGAGGCCCCGGGGCCCTCAGGGCTCAAATAAAAGCGGAAAAATTTAGATAAAAAAAAAAGCAAAATTTAATGAAAATTTCCCTTTGAGGCCCCGGGGCCCTCAGGGCTCAAGTAAAAACGGAAAAATTTAGATAAAAAAAAAAAATTTAATGAAAATTTCTCTTTGAGAGGCCCCGGAGCCCTTGGGGTTCAGGGATATACGATATTTTAAAAATATTTTTGTGTATGGAGAAGGATATTTAAAGATGAGCACCCCCCCCCCCCAAAAAAAAAAATTCAATATTAGGCCCCCTCTTCTAGTGCCGCCCCAGGCCCCCAACTGCCTCGGTACGCCTCTGTTAAAAGAAAATAAGAATTTATTAAATCTTTAATATGAATAATTAAAGGTCGCTTGAAAACATCGAAAGAAATGCAGACAAACTAAAAAAAATTTTGAGCGGCCTTTAAAAATTAATATTTTAAGTTGAAAATTTGAGAAACTTTTTTTTTGATTATAAAATTCAACTATAACGAGAAAAAAATTAAAAAAAGAAAAAAAATCGATTTTTTACGAAATTGGAAATTTTTGAAAATTTTGATCGACCCTTAAAAAATTTTTTTTGAGCTCATCTTCATCTTCCCTGCATCATAAATTTTGTGCCATTGGCTACCAATCCAGGTCAAATATTTATATAGAATAGGTCTAGTCTAAATGGCCTTCGCTACCGAAAAAGAGCTTAAGTGAAAAAAAAAAAAATTTGGGCCTCCCCCCCCTTGACAAAATTCTGGGACCGCCACTGTACACGTTCAATTATCTATGCGTTAAATCAGCTACTTCAAAAACAGAATTTGGTGCCAACCTAACCAATTTCTTGTATATTTTAAAATTAATTATTTTGGTGAAATTGTTAATTTTAATTTTTATAGCTATTTAGTTGAATTACTTTATAAAAATTATTTAATTAGTATGATTTTAATATACTTCATAAATATTTAAATAGTTTAGAGCGCGAATTTCAAACCAGAATTTAATAAATTTAGATTTGTGAAATAAATTTTAAAAGAATAATTTCAAGTTTCCTTAAAATAATTATAAAATAATATTAATAAAAATTCCTTGAGGTAGTCAAGTTATTTGAGAACGTTTAGACCAGTGATTCTCAACTTGTCGCGGTACACTTTTAACGATTTCAAAATTTGGCGGCACACAAAGAAAAAGATAAGTTTAAAAGTTGGTAATTTGTTCATAAACTTTTATATAGGTCATTTTGATAACTTACCTACCCCAACATGAAATTTCATGTTGAAGGCAGAGTTGGGTTTCATACACGATTTTGCAGTTTTATACAAAAATCGCGGATAAAACTTGTATAAAACGTATAAAATGTATAAAACTTGTATAAAACGTATAATATGTATAAAACTCGAATGCGCATGCGCAAACCCGACGAGAAAGGAAATTCAAAACAAAATCATTTATGACTAGAATGAGTATATTTTTTATTAAAGTGAAACTTTTTATTTATAATATATAAAAACAAATTTTCAAAAATGCCAGGAGGAAGACCACTGATGATTGACAGAACTAAATTGATTTGGGTTTAGCTGTGGTTTGTTTGCAAAAATTTTAACTTTTTGACCACAGAATGAATGGCCGAAGCGTTTATTGTTAATAATAACAAATATAAAAGTCTAAATTCTAAATTCAATTCAATTGAGATTGTCACAGATGTTACAACCTTTATAATCTTAGCTGAATTGTACCTGAAAGCCACAGAATGAGTGGCCGGACTAATGAAACTGCGAAAGCCTAAACACCAAAATTCTAAAATTTACCTTTTTAAATAATTTTTATAGTTTTTTATAAAAAAATATAAATATATAATGATTGAGATTAAAAGATTAAAAAGCAGGAAATTGTTATTATCTTAGGAATAAATGAGTAAGGCTGTATGTATGCACATTAATCGAGTAAAAACGTTTTCGGTCAAAAAGTTTTGCTCGATGCCAACGCACACCGATCGAGCAAAAACGTTTTCTGGCAAAACATTTTGTTCGATGATGTCAAATCGTGACCAATTGTGTTTTGCCTCTGCGGCGTGCGTTGACCCATAGAAAAGCATTAAAAAACAGTTTCAGGCAAAAACGTTTTTGATCGATCGGTGTGCGTTCAGCCTAAAAATAAAATATTTTTATGTATATATACAATGCATTTATTTATTTTGTTACAATTATTAAACACTTCACAACCAGTGTACTGTAATACAGGTATTGTTTAAAGTTTGTGTATGGATTACCTTCTTTTAATACATTTGGCATGAACAAAACATAAACAAGATTCAGTATATTCATACTTATTATCTTGACATTTAATAATTCTTTTTTGGATAATTTTATAGAATGGAAGAGAGCAAGTACAGATGCAGCAAATAAAGAGAGGCTTTGGATGCCAAATGCCGAAAGAAGACGTTCCGGACAAAATTTTATTCGTCCATCCTCAGCCTCTCAGTTCTATGTATAAGCTTACCAGGACTGAGGATGGACGAATAAAATTTTGTCCGGAACGTCTCCTTTTCGGCATCCAAAAGCTCTCTTTATTTATTTATTTAACATCTTTTATTTGCTGCACCTGTACTTGCTCTCATCCATTCCATAAAGATGAGATGCTTTCCAAATGTTTTAATTCAATTTTTTTTTTTTTTTTTTTTTTTTTTTTTTTATTAACCATAGAAAAATACCTTTTGAAAGAACAAATTAAGATAAAATTAAAAACAGTAGTACAGTTATTTCTTCTTTATCTATTATAGAAACCAAATCTAGAGGTAATAGATTTGCACCACCTGTCAGATTAAGGGTGCAAAACTCTATATATGCAAAGTAAATTAAATAAATGCCAAGAAATGAATCGCACACAAATAAACGCATTGCTTTTCTATGGGCGAGTGGTGGGAGGGAGCCGCCATCCAATCAAAATCGGGTATACCAAAAACTTCGGAAATGGGACTATGGACCTACCTTGTCTATTCGAAGTACCTTGGGTAGGTCCATAGTCCCATTTCCGAAGTTTTACCTTGTCTATTCGAAGTACCTTGGGTAGGTCCATAGTCCCATTTCCGAAGTTTTTGGTATGGACCTACCTTGTCTATTCGAAGTACCTTGGGTAGGTCCATAGTCCCATTTCCGAAGTTTTTGGTATACCCGATTTTGATTGGATGGCGGCTCCCTCCCACCACTCGCCCATAGAAAAGCAATGCGTTTATTTGTGTGCGATTCATTTCTTGGCATTTATTTAATTTACTTTGCATATATAGAGTTTTGCACCCTTATTTGTGTTATCGACTAATTATTTGAACAATATAACGATGAGATTTTAGCGCAATTATTATGTAATAAGAAGTAAAAAAAGGAAATAAGTAAGATGTGGCATAACCTCGAACTGTCATTTCATTCGTAAGTATTTTGACTTTGACTTTTTTTATTTAATTGGAGTTAATAGGCATTTATTAAATTAAACTTTTATTAAATTAGGTCTCTTAAAAGGAAACAAACATAAGAAAATTAATTTTAAGTTGTAAAATGTCCGAAAAGTGAAATCTGACAAATCCCAATTCTCTGCTAATACAATGCACAAGATATCTAAAGAAATTTTATCCAGGTATGTACAAAATAAAAATCTGATTAAAATAACAAACTAGAATATTTGATTTAATTTTTATTCACATTACAGGTGCTGTATGAGGGAAAATATATAAATTGAAACCTTTTTGTCAGTGCCATAAATGAAGAATGAAAATTTAAAATTAAGCCAAAAATTATAATTAAATAACAAATTTATATGAATAAACTTAAGAATTATGTTTTTTTTTTAAATATTTTATATAAAGGTAATGTTTTAAAAGATCTCTGAACTAAAAGTAGAAATGTATTAGAATGTAATTTTGTTTTGTGAATTATATTATAATCAATATAATATTACTTTAGGCCTAGTTAATTTGAAAACTATTGTTTATTTAATGAAGGGTTAAACCCAGAAACTTATCTTCTGCCTTTTAAAACGTTGAGAAACCACATGCGGAATATTTGATTCTTCTAAACAAAGAGATCGAAAAGGGGTTTTTTTGGAACTCGATCATAAACCCAAAGGTCAAAAGAATATTTTGCTTTTTTCTGAACAAAGGGCAGGAATTTATTTAAATTTATAAAATTCTCTTTTTTTTTAACTCAGTCTAACCTTCCTTTTCTAAACATATATATATATATTTTTTTTTTTAAGTTTTTAGGAGAAACTAAATAGAAAAAAATATAATCCTTTGATTATTTAATTAAGAATCGAAAATTAATTAACTTATATTTTTCTCCCTATTACTATTTTTTTTTAATAGCCTTATATAGATTAAAAGTTAAAATTAAAATAATTCTGATCGAGCGCTATTTTGTGGTTAAACGATTTTTTTTACATAAACCCCTGCATATTTCTATATTTTATGAATTCATTTTATCCAATTTATCTTTAATTAACATCAAATAAGTGATATTTAAATGTAAATTGAAAAATATTTGATTTAATATGAAGAATTGTATATAGTCCCATTGGGCCCCATTAGCAAACAATAGCAAGGAGCCGCCACGGCATCAGAGCCGAAAACAGACGAATTTTCCCGAACAGAATGGACCTACCTTGTCTATTCGAAGTACCTTGGACCTACCTGTCTTTGTCCTTGTCTATTCGAAGTACCTTGCTGGGTATATTAAAATTAAACCACCAAAGGTTATGAAAAAAGAAGGAAAATTCATATTTTTTTTAAAGCGATACTTATTCATATACTTGTATATTAATTTTAGCTCATATCCTGGGTCTATTAAAATTAAACCACCAAAGTTTATGAGATATGAATGAAAATTCATATTTTTTTTTACAGTGTATATTTTTTTTTACGTTTTTAGGAGAAACTAAATAGAAAAAAATATAATCCTTTGATTATTTAATTAAGAATCGAAAATTAATTAACTTATATTTTTCTCCCTATTACTATTTTTTTTTTAATAGCCTTATATAGATTAAAAGTTAAAATTAAAATAATTCTGATCGAGCGCTATTTTGTGGTTAAACGATTTTTTTTACATAAACCCCTGCATATTTCTATATTTTATGAATTCATTTTATCCAATTTATCTTTAATTAACATCAAATAAGTGATATTTAAATGTAAATTGAAAAATATTTGAATTAATATGAAGAATTGTATATAGTCCCATTGGGCCCCATTAGCAAGCAATAGCAAGGAGCCGCCACGGGCATCAGAGCCGAAATCAAACGAATTCTCCCGAACAGAATGGACCTACCTTGACCTGGGCCAGACTGATATAGGGACTCTAGCGAAGGAAGCAACGGTGAGTTTTGAGTTGCGTGGCCAACTTATGACAAGTGGAAGGAAGAAGCAGGCTTTTTAGGTCTAGCTGGCTGCTGCTCTCCTCGAGTTACTTCGCCCTCAGAAAGCATTTCTGGGGCGATGTGAACTCTAGAGGGGCGCATGCCGTTGGCATCGCTCGATGGTAGTCTTATTCTAACTGCCAAGTGCACAAACGTATCGGGAATGATAGGGAAAAGTATTTTTCCTAAGCAGACGTCAGGTAGGGCATGCTTACTTACTCCCTACTTGGTAAGGATTTTCACTTCACCTGTCACTAACTGTTTTTTATATTATTTCAGAGCATCTTCTGTTCATGAAAATGATTTGCATGGTCCTTTGAAATATCGGTATTACAAGCCTACGATGATGAGCCTCGAAGAAGAACAAAACGAGATCATCGTCGAGCCTGCGGCTCCTCTTACCTTAGTTGAGGAGACTGAAAATGGTCGTCTCCCCGATGTTGTTGTGGAAACGAAGATGCTCACCTCAGAAGAGGTCCAGGAGCAGAACGAGACCTATTTGGCAATTGCCATCCAAGTATTTATCCCGTTCCTTATCGCAGGCCTTGGGATGGTTGGTGCAGGCCTCGTGCTCGACGTCGTCCAGGTATGTCCCCGTCTCCAACTATTTTTTAACTAGGTTGGAACCTCTTTATGTTAATAAAGCTTCACTTTCTCTTTTAATACATTTAAGACCTTAAACTACTTTACATGGATGAGGTAGTGAAAAATTAAGCTTAAAGAATCTAGTGGCACATAATATATATTCATTTCTCAAGTCAGGTAAACTTTGTAACAACTTTGTACTATTTATTATTTGCCCTAATTTTTTAACAAAAATTTTCCAAAAATATTTTAAATCTACCGGTATTGTTTATAATCCAGGAAAAATATATAGTGTGGAGGAGTTTGAAATCAAATTTAGTATAATTATAATGAAAATATTGTAAATTTATGTTTAATTTCATAAATAATATTGCGACATTTCCACTATATGTTAAAATGAACATGACCTTTCATTTTAAAAAGGTTTCCATCAGGCGCCTTTTTGGGGACCGATTAAGTGCGAAGAAAAATTGAAAAATTTGACCATTTTTAAATGACTGCCAAAATTGCACCAATAGACATTTTAACTAATCACCATAGATATAGAGATTTTTTCATTACCTTTAAAATCCTGCCCGGTAAAGTAAAATCCATTTAGTTGGGTCTGAGATACAGCTGTTTGAAAATGATCATTTTTGCAAAAATCGCGTTTTTTTTTTTATTTTCTAACTAGTATTACCTTTTTTTTGCCAATCTCAAATGGCACGAAGTTTTAGCTGGAGGTAGTTCTTAACATGCATAACAAACTCATAATGAAAACATTCTTGGCTTCCGCCTCTGTATACTTCAAACGAACCTCTGAAAATCGGATATTTTGCTAATCAAGTGAGCCAGTACATCCTATTGTTTACGCTTCTTTTTGTCATTCTGATAAAATCTAAACATTTGGCACGATACAGAATATAAAAGTAGACACTGAGACCTTCAATTTGAGCAAAAAAGTTCCCTCGAGGTCTAGAACCAGAGTTATGCCACTTTTAAGATCACTTAAAATTCAAGGTACTAAATTAAAATAAAATATACCAATTAAACACTAGGTTATTTGTTTCAAAGGTTTTATTAATAAAAAATTAACACTTGATAACTCCCTCTTCAGTGTCTAACAATAGTCAGCAATTATGTTATATTCCATTGTCCTTGATACCCCTTTCCAGGGCCGCAGGCAGACTTGACGGGCCCCGGGGCTACATAATAATAAGGGCCCCCCACCCTAAAAGTTTTTTTAGTTTGCAAAAGGCTATTAAAGGGATTTGGTTCCCTCAGGAAAAAAATTTCGAGAAAATGATTTTTTTAGTTATAATTTCAAGATTTGAGCTAAGGGCCCTGGAAATAAATTTCCAGAAAATGATTTTTTTTTAATTTAAATTTTAACCATACAAATTATTTTGATAAATTAATAATTTCAATAAAAAAAAATCATTTCTTGAAATTTTTTTCCTTAAGGGGCCCGGGTTCTTTCTCTCAGTGACTTGCTTATCAGATGTTGTCCCATCAATACATAGAATGATAATGGCTTCTCATGCATTTTATAAGTTTATGAAACGCTCCACAATCGTATAATTTGATGCACTGAGGATGGTTTGCGCTAGGCATACCGAAATATCTGAAAATAAATTATTTTAACTTTGAAAGCATTAGCTGGTTTTTTCTTCTCCATAACCTTAAAAAAAAATCATTTGGAAATTTTTTTCAAGCTATGTATGTATGTAACTGTTTCAAAAATTGTGTCAAAAACTGTGTAAAAAAATTGTTGGCATGAAGGTCACAATAGCTTTTTACATACTAAAAAAAACTTTAAGGGTGGGGGTAGCTCCTGGGCCCGTCAAGTCTGTCTGCGGCCCTGTATACACGGAACACAAGGAAGGCATCGTCCCAGCATCCTATTGCTGTTCAGATCACGACTAACAGAACTAGTCAATTCAGGGGCGTGTATAGAAATTTTTTTCGGGGGGGCCCGAACTCAAAAGTTTTTTGCGGAACATTTTTTCTTTTGCGGAACCAAAGTTTTCTATCCTGCCGAAAAATTTGTTGCGCTGATGTCTGTATATCCCTATATATGTATATGTGTTTGGGAAATTTCGAGGGGGGCCCGGGCCCCCTCGCCCCCCCCCCCCTTATATACGCCCCTGAATCAATTCCAATCTTCCTTTGTCCCTATGACTTCCCGTGATTGGAACAAGCTCCCTGCGTCAGAGGCGTACCGAGGCTGTTGGGGGCCTGGGGCGGCACTAGAAGAGGGGGCCTTTATACATTTTGTACCAGAGGTGTAAGCTTATATTGATTTTTTTTTTTTGGGGGGGGATGCTCATCTTTAAATATCCATTTCCTCCATACACTAAAATATTTTTAAAATACTGTATATCCCTGAACCCCGAGGGGTCAGAACCTCTCAAAGAGAAATTTTCATTAAATTTTGTATTTTTTTATCTAAATTTTTCCGTTTTCATTTGAGCCCTGAGGGCCCCGGGGCCTCTCAAAGAGAAATTTTTATTAAATTTTGATTTTTTAACTAAATTTTTACTTTCTCTTACCCTATATATGAAATATATAGAGAGAGAAAGTATTGCGATCATGTCAAAAATTCGATGTCGAGATTTTGATGGATATACATGTTTTGAGGTCCCCTGAGTCCAAAAAAGTGGGTCCCGCAAATTGGTCTGTGTGTATGTATGTATGTATGTGTGTGTGTGTGTCTGTGTGTATGTGTGTGTGGACAGATTTTTAGCATGAAGGAGTTGAGCTAGCGGATTGAAATTTTATATTTAACTTAGGTACCTTTGAAGAATCTCAAAATAAGCTTTTGAACAAAATCGGCCAAAAAGTACTAGTACTTTACTGATGTACTTTTTCAGTTTTTTTCGATTTTCTCAAAATTCCCTCCAAGGATTTTTTTAAAATTCATAAATGAACTATTTTTTAGATGCTCTTTAAAATGTATATTCTCATTTTGCCGTTGAAATCTTCTGAAGACCACTTTACTCTTGTTCTTCATAGGAAATATAGAACTGGTTGCCATGGTAACGGAATTTAAATCTTTTTCTTTTTATTAGATTAAAAATCAATTATTATTTAAATTCCCATTTTTTTTAAATTTATTTGTGTCTTTAATTGTTTCAAAGAAAACATATATGTCTCTCTCTCACTTGCAAACATTATCGTCTCTCTCTACTCTTTTTAAATTCCCTTTCCACCTTATCTTCGCATAGGAACAATGTTAATTTCCTATAGGGATTTGTATGTTAATTTCGATTCAAAAGGGGGTCCCCTTTAGAACTTTTTAGGCATTTAAAATTTTTTTTTCCAATTCTTATGAAATTTTGTATTTATTTACGATTCTATATTGTGTATAAAATGTCCAAATATGAGATTAAAATTTTGAAAAATAACCATAGTTTATTTGAAGCAGTCAACATTTAAAATGCAAGTTTGAAACTAAGGTGCTATCGGAAACTAAATATATCTCGACACAAAAAATCTGGTGTGACCAGCACAGTGCGCAACTTTCTCTTACCGAAGGGTAAGAGAAAGTTGTGTGCTGTGCGCCAGTCACACCAGATTTTTTTTTATAAATATTTGGGAACCTATGCCTGCTCGGGGCCTGGGACGGACAGCCCCCTTCGCCTCCCCCCCCCCCCGGTACGCCACTGCCCTGCGTCTATCTTTCCCAAAACCTACAATCTTCAGACTTTCAAGCCTAATCTCAACATGCATCTTCTCAGTTCCCGCAGTTGAGCTCGCCTTTTATGCTTCTCCTTTATTTATTTATTTATTTTTTATCTATATTCTTCCTGGCTGCATGTGACCTTGGTCCTTATAGGTCTTCGGACCTTATGCACCCTTTCCAAAAAAAAAAAAAAAAAAATATGGGGAATGACTTCCCCGAGACTTTCTCGTATATTCTTTCGGAATTACGTCTGGGTGTGTGTGTGTGAACACGATTGTTTCACAAATTCATTTGTTTATATTTACATGTTTTTTAATGACACCTGTATGATTTTGTTTTGATTTTTCTTTGCTTTTACGAAAAATGTCGTTTTCTTCTGTGATTATTTCAAAAACTATTCAGTTTTCGGAAAAATATCAAAGAATAAAAACTTTTTAAAATTGAGTATTTTATCATAATATAACAAAAAAATTGAAAATTTCAAAATTTCTGAAAAAACTTATTAGGTAAAGTACTACTTCCAAGTGAAGTATTTACTTCAAAAGTTGATGGATACAATTTTAGTGTAAGGAACATATACCAAATTTCATTCATTTAGCTGCTTTGGTTTTTAAGCATTCGTGTTCACACACACACGGACACACAGACATAATGCCCAAAATGGTATTTTTGGACTCAGGCAGGTCTAAAACGTGGAGAAACATCAAAATCTCGAAGTCGAATTTTTTTACGATTACAATACTTTCTCTCTACGAGAAAGTAAAAATCAAACACTCCCAAAACAATAAAAATGAAGTAAAAGATCGGAAATAATACATAACATGTAAAATATCAGTTTGAATTTAGAAAACATTGATGTAAGTATTTACTCCTGAAGGGAAAATCGTAATATAACAATTGGTGGGTAAGTATGATTTGTACAAAAACTATACGTGATGGAATTTTTTCTATATTTTTTTTTTCCTGAATTTAGCACTCGAAAATATATAAGAATCAATCCTTAGATTCCAAACAATTTTTACATCGCAGGTCTGTGTTATTTAATATCATTATAGATAAGATTATTTGATTTTTTTTTGTTTTTGTTCTTTGTATAATGTATATATGTATATTTATATATTTAAAAAAATATTCTTGACTCTTTCTTTCTTTTACGGGAAAAAGCGACTTTTTCAATGTTAATAATATTTATTTTATTTTCATATTAATTAATCCTTGTGTGATCCTATCATCTTACAGCATTGGGCGGTATTTATAGACATCACCGAGATCATGATACTTGTGCCTGCCCTTTTGGGTCTGAAAGGCAATTTAGAAATGACCCTAGCTTCCCGACTCTCGACTCAAGCCAATTTGGGTCATATGGACACCCCAAAACAACAATGGGGTATGATCGTGGGAAATTTAACTTTAATCCAGGTTTGTTAGGATCTTGCAAGCATGCCTTTCCTTAAATACAAAAAAAAAAAGAGATTAATCCTTCTTCTTTTCCGGTTGTGTTTCTCTTTTCTAATGCCAGTGCCAGGCCATAGTTGTTGGATTTCTCGGCTCGGTTGTGGCTATAGTCATGGGAGCCCTTAAAAGCAACAGCATTAAACTTAACCATGCGTTTCTCTTGTGCGCCAGTAGTTTGGTTACTGCTTCTCTAGCAAGTTTTGTTCTTGGTAAGTTTGTCTCTCCATCCAGGATTCCTCTATCTCTCTTTTCAAGAATTTTTAACCAATTCTTCATTATTTCTATGAATTTATTTCTTATTTTAATTGCTTCAATTGTCCATAATTGATCAAGGATTTTACTATTTTCTTCAATACACATTTTTTTTGAAAAATTATTTGACTTGATCATTTTTGATCATTTCTTTCCCCTTTTTTCTTAATGTACCAGTATAGAATATAATTTAAATTTAGAATATGGTAAAAATTAAGAAATTAGGATTATTATTAGTGTTTCCACTTTGTCTTTAAATCTTCTTAACTCTACAAACGAACTTGTCCTAATAATAATTTAATATTACTAATCTACTGAGACATGCGATGCCCGCAGGGGGTGGGGTTCCTGGCAGTGAAGACTAAGGTCAGGAAACTTGGATAGCATAGAATGATTAGTTTAATTTTTTCCTAAAATAAAATTTTAAAAAATTGTCAAGCAATAAAAAGCTATCTGTAAGATAATGGGTCTTGAAAACCTTTCTTTGTCTTTGTTGAAACCAATGAAGTACGTGGCTGTTGATTTATGTACAAGGAAGGAAGCAGATGCAGCCAAAATTAAAGCCTCCGATTTTGTTACAATTAATGAGACGTTTCGAGAAAACTTTATTTCCTCATCATCAGTCTTTCAAATTGTATTTGTCCCGGAGTTGTTAAAAGGGCACAATACATTTATTATGTATTTTCTTTATGGGTGTGTTATTCATTGACTTGTTCAGTGAGAATGTTCACTGAACAAGTCAATGAATAACAGAGAATGTTCTCACTGAACAAGTCAATGAATAACACACCCATAAAGAAAATACATAATAAATGTATTGTGCCCTTTAACAACTCCGGGACAAATACAATTTGAAAGACTGATGATGAGGAAATAAAGTTTTCTCGAAACGTCTCATTAATTGTAACAAAATCGGAGGCTTTAATTTTGGCTGCACCTGCTTCCTTCCTTGTGCATAAATTTGTTGAAATTTAGAATTCTTATTGAGTCCAATTTTTATCTATATTCTGTTTGAAAAAATAAAATGGCTGTTGTATTTAAACAATAGATGAAAGGAGCAAACGGCCAGGTAATTAGTCTCCACGAAATAAAACTCTCTGTACAGGAAACAGTTTCG
The DNA here is from genome assembly GCA_023213315.1 of Euborellia annulipes. Lineage (NCBI taxonomy): Eukaryota > Metazoa > Arthropoda > Insecta > Dermaptera > Anisolabididae > Euborellia > Euborellia annulipes. The sequence goes on along the minus strand of JAKCPI010012431.1, from coordinate 43,265 downwards.
GTTTTAATTAGAAAATTAATGCCGAATTAAAGCCGAAACTGTTTCTTGTACAGAGAGTTTTATTTTGTGGAGACTAATTACCTGGCCGTTTGCTCCTTTCATCTATTTTATGTATTATGTTTGTTTATTGATTACCCTCTTAATTTATTAATTTTATTTTACTCTTCTATAAAAAATAATTTCTTTCCCCAGTCTAAATTTCTCAGGAAAGCTAGCAACTCTTTTTTTTAATTTTTCTTGCATAATTTGGATAATAATTAATTCCAATTATTTTAGGACTAATTACTGCTGCTGTAATTGTTTTTTCACGACATTGCAATATCAATCCAGATAATGTTGCCACTCCTATCGCTGCTAGTTTGGGTGATATCACATCTTTAGCACTTTTGTCCTGGATTTCTACCGTACTCCACGACTCTATAGGTAAATATTAATAAAGTTTTTTCATTATTTATACGTCACTCCGCGGTGTTTTACTCAGTTTTGAGTTTTTCTCCTTTTATCTGGCGACGTTGTCGATCCCCTATCTTTTATTAATTGTTAATAAATTTAATATAAGCTGTTGATGTTATGGAATGGAAAAGAGCAAGTACAGGTGCAGCAAATAAAGAGAGCCTTTGGATGCCAAATGCCCAAAGGGTGACGTTTCGGACAAAATTTTATTTGTCCATCCTCAGTCCTCGCTACAAAAATATACAAATTTAAATAAAACAACACTGATGCGAAATTCAATTACAATGAGATCTTACTTGGCTTATAAACTAATTAGGCACAAAGTTGTCATTGCTAAGAGTCTATAAGATAATGAAATTATTTCTTTTTACTAATATAAACTCAAATAGTTTGTATTATCTTTTTCTACTAAATTCACATTAAAAATAGTTTTATTTTTATTTCGATCAGATTTCATTTTTTTATTTATATACAATTCTTATAGGATTGCTCTTAGTTTAATATTATCATTGACATATTCAGACAATATTATATATATTTCTTAGCGAATTAAAAATTCGATTTTGTTGTCTAATGGGGTTGTGATTTAGTTGATGGCATTGTTAATGAAAAATACAAAGCAAAATTACATTTAGTTTTTCAATTTTTAAATATGTTAAAAACCGAGAAAATTTTGAGTCTATCTTTCGGAGGTCGCTGTACGACGGTTTTGATTTTAAGAGAGATTGGTAGTCAACTATTGAAAGAATGATTTTAAAGATCCCAATCAAGCACAGCATCATAAGCGACACTAAGGTCTGCACAGTCCGTGTGGTGATTAATAGTTATATTCTTGAATAATTTAATGAAACATTTTTCTAAAATTAATCTTTTTTCAGTAAAGAAAAAACTATGTAAATGTATGTAATCTAATTAACTATAGCAAAAAATTTAATTTGGATGCAAAATTTTTTGGTCTTTTGGGAATTTTAATTTAATTTTTCTAATTTACATTTTATCTTCTTATATAATTAGCAATTTAATTGAATTTTGTTTTGATATTTTATAATATTCCAAGACAAATGAGTAAGTTTAATCAAAATATGCTCTCAAATTATGTAAATTCGAAAAATTCAATTATTTAAAGATGAGACGATAAATTTGACTAAGAAATATATCTTAAAACATTTATTTTCTTTCCTTTACTAATTTTATTTATATAACATTTAGAGATTATATATATCTATAGAATTTTAATTAATAGGATATATAAAGAACTTTCGTTAATCACAGAAACATTAAAAACCTTTAAGATTATGTGACTTCTTGGATTTAATCCCTGGTCCCTCATGGAAAAATTTCTGCAGGGTCCATGAATATAATATAAGTATTATCTCAGAAAACAAAACTCGTTATTTTTTTATTCAAGCTAATCACTTTATAAAATCTGCTTGGAAATTTCTTAAATGGCTTATATATATTTTCTAGGTAAACAAGATTGGCTAGCTCCTTTAATAATTTCTGGTTACGTCTTAGTCACACCACTTTGGGTTTGGATAGCTAAAAAAAATAAACATACTCGAGAGGTTCTATATACTGGCTGGACTCCAGTAATGGCAGCCATGTTTATTAGCAGGTGCGCATTCTTATTTTACTTTTTCCATATTATTTTAACTTGAACAAAAGAAGACAATTTGTGAAGTGCTGTTGTATTTCAACAATAGAAGAGGGAGCGGGCAGCCAGGAAGTAAGCCTCTGCAAAATGAAACTCAAGAATAGTGGAGACAGTTTCGGCTATAATTAAATATCGCCATCCTCAGTCCATTTTCGAGAGTATGCACTCAAATGAGAGCCAATGCATTGAGCCACATGTAGAGTTGTCAATTGGTGGGTATTAATATACATAAAATGCTTGTACATATATCCCAAGTATCAATGCATTGGCTCTCATTTGAGTGCATACTCTCGAAAATGGACTGAGGATGGCGATATTTAATTATAGTCGAAACTGTCACCACTACTCTTGAATTTGATTTCGTAGAGGCTTACTTCCTGGCTGCCCGGAAAGGGAGCCTCTTCTATTGTTGTTAACCGAGAGAGGAAGCCTCTTCTATTGTTGTTAAACAAAAGAAGTTCACAACTTTTTTTTTTTTTAATTTGTTTAAGTTATTTTTAGGCATCTAAGACCCTATTCCTATTTATTTCAAATGATTGGTAGCCAATTCAAATGAATTAAATTTTTCTTGCTTGGGAAGGGAAGCGAACTCGGGACCTTGGTATGAAATCTGATGTCTTCTCTTTGAGCCAAGGGTTACGGGCAAGTTCAGAAAATCAAAAAAAAAATTTAATTTCCACTTAAATTTTCATTAACTCCGTTTATTATTGTAATCTTGAATTGTGTCCGTCATTGCGGGTGCCATACCCCCCTGCGAGTTTGAGCACCCCCACTGATTATCAAAACCCGGCCCTCCTGGTCGTGACCGATGCTAGAATTTTATTAACCTCTATGAATTTTCATTATTTTTATTAAAAAAAAAAAAAAATTATTGTATATTACTCAAAAATTCTCAACTTCTTATTGACTTGTCACATTTCATAATTTTTTCAATAATTGAAGGAATGTGGCTGTGAGATGTCAAATAGTGTGATGTGGAGGACACCAGCCAGGGAGGTAGCCTCTATTTAATAAAACAGACTCCTTTTAACAAAACGTTTCGGCCAAATTTATTGCGCCATCTTCAGTTGTTAAAGAGTCTTATAGGAAAATAGAATTGTCATATGCGATTTTTTCCATAAGCGAACATTTGAAAAATTGCCTATATATTACAACAATGCAAATATAATAATAATCAGTTTGATGTTACAGTGAAGGAAAATTTCGAAATGTTACAGTGAAGGAAAATTTCAAAATTTTCAACATACATTTTTAACATCATACTGATTATTATTATATTTGCATTGTTTTTAATACATAGGCAATTTTTTCAAATGTTCGCTTATGGAAAAAATCGCATATGACAATTCTATTTTCCTATAAGACTCTTTAACAACTGAAAATGGCACAATAAATTTGGCCGAAACGTTTTGTTTAAAGGCGTCTGTTTTATTAAATAGAGGCTACCTACCTGGCTGCTGTACTCACATCACACTAATTTTTTCGATAATTTCACGAACCGTTCAAAGCTGCTCCGATTTTATTAAATTTTAAATTAATATATAATAAATTGTTTACATTTTAAAAATCTCGTCTTTTTTCTTATTTTAGTATTGGAGGTCTAATTTTGGATCAAATGGTGTCAAAATTCAAAGGAATCGCTGTCTTTCAACCCGTTATAAACGGCGTAGGTGGAAATTTAGTTGCTGTCCAAGCGTCCCGTATTTCTACAGCTCTTCATCGGGAGGCTGAATTAGGAACACTTGCTGACTCAGATACGATTGTGTTCATCACACCTGGAGTTGGCTTCCTTGGAAAAGGCAAGTAACGAATGAAATCATTTGCTGTTTGCAAATTAATTTCATCCTAAGTGGAAAAATGTTTTTATAAAAAGCACATCAGGCAATTTACGGCCATTTAGAAGATGATCTGAATTACAAAAGTGGCAATCTTTTTAGCATTATATATTCATTGTTAATCGCTCTCTATATGTACCGTATTTATATCCTGCATTAAAAAGTTACCTAACAAACTAATTTTAAACATTACTAACTGAATAATATTTAAAATTTCTAAATTTTTATCGATAAAATCTTAATTTTGCAAAATACTAGTTTTTTCGGGCTTAATAATCATTTAACTTTCGTAAAATTATATTAATAACTTAATTTATTCTTATAATTATTATTGGTCTAATACTTTTCGCAGTGAGAATGAATTTGTTTTTTATCATTTTTACAGGGATTCATGCGCGAACCACTCGAGTTTTGATGCTAATGGTTGTGCCCGGACATCTTATTTTCATTTATACTATTAATTACATGAAAGCTGGACATACTTCGCTCACTCCTCTCTTTGTTTTTGCCTACCTCGTTGCCGCACTTGTTCAGGTATACTACTTATTCACTTTTAGATTCATGTGATTGTTTATTTAAGGTATTATACATTTTATTTTTTATCTTGTTGCTTTATTAAATTCCTTTCTATCAACTTTTTTTTATTAAAGATATTGGTCTGCTTCTTCAAATCAAAACGATCATTTATGTTTTGTCAGGGAGGAGGACGCAAATATCATATAAAAGTCTATGAAACAATTGCTTGTAGATGGCCGTAAGGATGATCAATTTAATTATAAGGACCGTTGGCCAAAAAATAAATACTTTTGCGTATTATCGGTTTATTTGTGAATATTTCGACCCCAGTGATATGGAATCATCTTCACTACAATCAACAGATGTTTTGCAAATTATGATTATAAAAATTGCATTCATGGAATGCTCAGCTCTTCTTCTTTCTTCGCCTTTGTTATTCCCGCTTTGGTGCGGGCTCGACGGTCCTAACTTTAGCCCTAGCCCTCCATTCTACCCTCCGACAGGCCCAGCTCGGTCTTGATCCGGTGAAGCCAAGTCATCCTGGAATGCTCAGCTATTTTGAAATGTTGAATGGGAGGAATTAACGATTTGCAAAACATGTGTTGATTGTACTAAAAATGATTCCATATCACTGGGGGTAGAAATATTTATAAATAAACGGATAATACGCAAAAGTATTTATTTTTTGGCCAACGGTCCTTATAATTAAATTGATCTATGAAACAATGTCTTAATTCTATTGGTTTTAATTTAAAATGTTTAAAGAAAAAAATTAAAATTAACAAAAAATTTATAATAATGCACTGAGGATTTCCAATAGTTAAAAATTGCTCTTGCAATAAAACAATTATTTTTTCTTTGACTTTCCGTCAATGAAAGTATGTATTAAATTTTATTATAAAACAGTTAAGCAATTTTAGTCTGAAAATTCAGTTGGCGTTTGTTACCGAGTCGGCTAAAACACATCTACGCCTCTCGACTTGCCGAATCGACATTTAACTCAGCGTGCCGAGATGACAAAACAAAAATTACAATTTTTTAGATGAAAAACAAAATTCATTTTTGCCTGAAGTGCATGCGCAAGCTCGGCAAATGTTTTTTACTTTCTCTTACCTATGTATATATGTAATATATATATATAGAGAGAGAGAGAGAGAGAAAGTATTGGATTCATGTCAAAAATTCGATGTCGAGATTTTGATGGATATACACGTTTTGAGGTCCCCTGAATCCAAAAAAGTGGTTTTCGCGACATGGTCTGTCTGTCTGTGTGTGTGTGTTCAATTTTAAGCATGAAGGAATTGAGCTATGAGGCTGAAATTTTATATTTAAGTTAAACACCCCCCGGGACCGACAAAATAAGCTTTTAATCAAAATCGGCCAAAAAGTACTAGTACTTTACTGATGTACTTTTTCAGTTTTTTTCGATTATCTCAAAATTCGCTCTAACGATTTTGAGTAAAATTCAAAAATTAATTATTTTTTAGATGCTCTTTCAAATGTATATTCTCGTTTTGCCCTCAAAATTGTTTGAAGCACACTTTACTCTTGTGCTTCATAGGAAAGATGGTTGCCATGGTAACCGAATTTAAATCTTTTTCTTTTTATTAGATTAAAAATCAATTATTATTTAAACGCCCATTTATTTTTATTTTATTTCTGTCTATAATTGTTTCGGAGAAAACATATCTCTCTGTCTCACAAAATTATCTTCTCTCTTTCTACGCGTTTTAAACTTTCCACCTTAGCCTCGCATTTGGCCAATGTTAATTTCGATTCAAAAGGGGGTCCCCTTTGGAACTTTTTACGCATTTAAAATTTTATTTTCCAATTCTTATGAAATTTTGTATTTAATTAGGATTTTCTATTGTATATAAAATATCCAAATATGAGATTAAAATTTTGAAAAATAACCATAGTTTATTTCAAGCAATCAACATTTAAAATGCAAGTTTGAAACTAAGGTGCTATGGGAAACTAAATATATCTCGACACAAAAAATCTGGTGTGACCAGCACGGTGCACAACTTTCTCTTACCGAAGGGTAAGAGAAAGTTGTGTGCTGTGCGCCAGTCACACCAGGTTTTTTACTGTGTGTGGTTTGAACAAGTGGCACAGTGGAGATGCCTACTCGGCAAAAAACGCCATACGTGTTGTAAGCTTGATTTGTATCAATAGTTATGACTAGAGACCGGACAAAAAAGCATAAAAAAATGGAAAAAAAGTGCTTAAAAAAGCATAAAAAACTTGAATAAAAAGTTGTTAAATAAGCATAAAAGTTGAAAAAAAAGCATCTAATAAGCAATTTTTACTCATACCAATGGCGTATACAAATTTTTTTTTTAAAGAAACTAAATTTATTCCGCCCCGCCCTGCGAAAAATTTTGTTTTTGCGGAACCAAATTTTTTCACCCTGCGGAAAATTTTTTTTTTACAATGCTATAATTTTTCGCACTGCGGGGCTTTTGAAAATTTTTTTTTTTTTTTTTTGGGGGGGGGGGGGCGGGCTCCCTCCCCCCCCCCCCTTATACATGTCCCTGGTGTATGCGTGTGTGAATGGGAAAAAAAAGTGTGTTTTTTAATAAAAAAAACAAAAAATATTATAAATATTCGTAAAATAAGTTCAAATAAGCACGAAAGGGGAAAAAAGCATAAAAACTCAAAAAAATCATAAAAAATGCAATCTCAATGCACTTAGTTTTTCCTAATTCGTATAGAAATTAAATATCAAATGGTTGCTTATAAAATTGAGCAATAAGCATTTTACTTAAAATCCGGTCTCTAGTTATGACTTTGGATAGTGTATTAATTATACAATTCAAATGAGTTATTATTGTTTTAGGTTGCTTGTCTGCTCTACGTGGCCTACATTCTTATCCACTGGATGTGGAAAAGGAAAATCGATCCCGACAATTCGGCCATCCCTTATCTCACGTCCCTCGGCGACCTTCTCGGTATCAGCTTGCTGGCTCTTGCCTTCGAGTTTCTTCGGCTGGTTGGCGACCGGGATGTCAATTCCGCCAATTAATCTAGTAACGAAAAAAAAAATGAAATTATTAAGCTCATTTTATGTCTAGACTTAATGAAACATTTCCAAATAACCGTATCAAAATGTTAGTAATTTATTATTTCATTTTTGTCATTCGTCAAAAGATTGCTGTGCATTGTACATAATAATCTTTCAATTTCAAGAGGAACCAAAGAATTTAATCGCAATTTTCTCATTTGTTTTGGATGATTATTATGTTTTTGACTTTATTTCTAATATTGTAGGTTAATTAGTATGAATCTTGAATTTTTTGAAAAGAGATTCCTATTCTAGTGAAAAGTCATGTGATTTTCATAACTCCCATAAGTTAAGATGACCAGGTTTTTTTTTTTTAATTTAACCTTTAGGAGGACATTTACATAATTTCGAGGAAAAAAAATAAATCCTTTTTAATTAAACATATCTCTTTATTTTATTCTAAAACAAGTATTTGAGAAAGAAATGTTTACATTCAACTGTTACTAAATATATTATTTTATCCGTAATATTTGAATTAATTGCAGAAAAAAATTAAAAAATATTCCATGAGTTAACTTTCTATTAACCCTCTGCCTAAAATATATATTATAAGAAATCGTTTTGACTGACTTTAAGAGAGCATATACGAATATAAAGACACCTCAGATGAATACGACGAATATTTTTTCAAATTGACTTATATCATTACCTAATTTATCAAATAGCTACATAATAATACACATTAAAAGTTTTTAAATGACATCTACTCATTGTATATAGTTCATTTTGATATTTTAATGTATTTAGAAATTATAATTTTTCATACCTTAATAACTTATGAATCAATTAAGTGTTCGATAAATACACCGTTCTCATTAGAGCCCTGCACGGGTACGGGTAAGCCCGTGGGCCGGGTCGGGCGGGTTTTGGAGGCCATGAAAAAATTACGGGCGGGTAGAAAGTCTAAATAAACGGGCTCGGGCAGACGGGCATGCAAATGAAATCGGGCGGGCATGGACCTATAAAAAAATAAATAAAAAAAATTTAAAATATTTATTTTTTCCGACATCTGAGATAATCAAAAAATGTAAGTTTTTTTATTAAAAATGTATAAAAAAAATTAAATATTTTAAAATAAACAATGTATAATTTCAAGGTTTTTTTAAATAAAATTATTTTATTTAAAAATTTCTAGACATTCATTCATTCATTCACTATTGGGAAATTTAGCATTTCAATACGCTACCTGGTGGCTTAAAGTCGAACTAGCGATTGTAGGATAAACCTTCATATGTTTAACGTGATATAAGCAGGGATGGGCGTTAATCAGTTACATGTATTTGAAATACAAGATACCAAATACAATATTAATTGGTATCTTGTGTCTCGTTACAGCATAGGCAAAGTAATTGCTATCTTGTATTTCGTTACATTTTTTTAGTAATTGGTATCTGAAATTCGAGATACCAAATACTTTTTTTTTAATTTGCCGCCGTATAAAAAGTCTTGCAGAGGGAGCTGAAATCTTTTTAATTTATTTAATATTACTGTATGTAATCGTCGTGTGGGTTCTCTGCTCTGAATCTTAGTAAAAACCAGTAACGAGAAGTCAATCAAACCGCCAAATTTTCACTTTTCGTTAAAATACTTTTTTTGCTTTCTTCTTTCAACCAGCTCTCAACGACTAAATCTTTGTTCTTCTGCCCCAGTTGAAAGATTGTTTTCATTTGCGGGTTTATTCATTCTCCATCAAGGTCCAGATTATCCGACAAAACTTTTGAAAACTTGGTTTTTTTGAAACCTTTTCATATTTTTATAAATACATTTTTTTTTAATATCATGATTAATTTTATTGTTTTCGATTTACCAAAGGTATTTTCCAATCAGCGTTGGGCGAATTGTCTACTTTACTTTGTCTACACAATTGTCTACGCGTAGACAATGTATGTAGACAAATGAACAATATCCATGTAGACAAAGTAGACAATTAAAATTTAAGAATTTGGCGGGACTAACAACACCATAATTTTTTATGTATCGTCATAAATATAATTTTTTGATACTAATATACACGAAATCAATAGGTAAAGAGTGATTTTACAATTTTTCTATTCTCGCTTAAAGTGGAATATCAAATATAGGGAGATATTGGGTGAAAAAGAAACATCTGCCAGCGTTGATAATGGCGGTATTCTTAATTTTAAGTGACTTTTATTTGAATTAGATATTAGAAGCTGTATTATGCCGGGTTTTCTTTTGCAAAAAAGACACACTGCAACATATTTTTCATTTTGTTTCCCTAATTCAAATTTTAATTCATTAAAATGTCTGTTTATTGATCTTCCGCGTTTAGACATTTTTATTAATATGAATTTATAGGCTGTTTCTAGAAAAGACAGATCACTGATCTGAGATGAGAACCAATGAAAACAAGCGCTGAGCCATTTGTCTACATTGTCTACGTCTTTATCTACATTGTCTACTTTGTCTACGCATTTGTCTACCTCATGAAGTAGACAAATCAAAATATGCTTAATTTGCCCAACACTGTTTCCAAAATAAGTTTAGCTGCCACTTTCCTAAACTAAATTTATTTAGGGTTCCAGAATTACCCCACCAAAAAGAATTTTAAAATCAAGGAAAAATTTGTTTGTAATTGGTATTTTCAATGTATTTGAAATACGTGATTGGTATCTTGTATCTCGTTACACAAACCCGTGAATAATTGGTATCTTGTATTTCGTTACAAAAATCTGAAGTAATTTATGACGATACATAAAAAATTATGGTGTTGTTAGTCCCGCTAATTTCTTAAATTTTAATTGTCTACTTGTCTACATACATTGTTCATTTGTCTACATACATTGTCTACGCGTAGACAATTGTGTAGACAAAGTGAAGTAGACAATTCGCCCAACGCTGATTGGAAAATACCTTTGGTAAATCGAAAACAATAAAATTAATCATGATATTAAAAAAAAATGTATTTATAAAAATATGAAAAGGTTTCAAAAAAACCAAGTTTTCAAAAGTTTTGTCGGATAATCTGGACCTTGATAGAGAATGAATAAACCCGCAAATGAAAACAATCTTTCAACTGGGGCAGAAGAACAAAGATTTAGTCGTTGAGAGCTGGTTGAAAGAAGAAAGCAAAAAAGTATTTTAACGAAGAGTGAAAATTTGGCGGTTTGATTGACTTTTCTTTACTGGTTTTTACTAAGATTCAGAGCAGAGAACCCACACGACGATTACATACAGTAATATTAAATAAATTAAAACGATTTCAGCTCCCTCTGCAAGACTTTTTATACGGCGGCAAATTAAAAAAAAAAAAAAGTATTTGGTATCTCGAATTTCAGATACCAATTACTAAAAAAAATGTAACGAAATACAAGATAGCAATTACTTTGCCTATGCTGTAACGAGATACAAGATACCAATTAATATTGTATTTGGTATCTTGTATTTCAAATACATGTAACTGATTAACGCCCATCCCTGTATATATATATATAAACACACATATATATATATATATATATATATATATATATATATATATATATAAAGGGCTGCAGAATAAACAGTTGAAATGTTGTACAGTATTTATATATTTTAATTAATATTTAATACAAAAATGTGGTCTATAATTAAAAATTCTCCTAATACTAAGTGCTACCAACATAACAAAAAAAAATAAAATCTAAAATTTTATAAAATTTGGAGAAATCCTATGTTTATCATTTTGAATTAATACCAAACGATGTATTTATTTTTTACTGTTTGGAATGCATATTAAAAGATCTATTCCAGTGGCGGCTCGCTAGGGTAGGCAAGGTAGGCGACGCCTACCTTATAAATATAGTCTACAGATGAAAAATATTTATCAATTTTATTATATTTATTAAGTTTAAAAATATTTAGTTTCATAAAATAATTACTATATTTATTAATTAATATATATGATTTTGCAACAAAAAAAAAATTTGAAACACTTCAGAACCTAGTATTTATAAAGTAAAGGCGATATTTTTCTTAGCCTATTTACTGCCTGTACTCCACACTCCGCTGCACACATTTCTAGACAGTCGCGCATGCGCACAGCAGTGATAGCTAGCGCTATAAGTCGAACGGTTAGGCGATGAACTAAGTAGCCTATGCCAAGCCGATGACAAGTGTTACCGTAGAGCGCAATTTCTCATGTTTAAAAGGCATAAAAAATTATTTAAGAAACTCAATGTCGCAGGAAAGGTTGTCTTCTCTTTCGTTGTTATCAATAGAAAAAGATTTATTAGTTAAAATTTCGAAACAAGATAACTTCACAGATCAAATTATTGAATTATTTTCTAAATTAAAAGATAGGCGAATAGATTTAATTTACAAAAATAAATAAATACGCCTTTTTCTTTCTTTTTTTCTATTTTTTTGTAAGTAATATATATATATATATATATTTGTCGCCTACCCAGTTTTCTCGGTCACGAGCCGCCACTGATCTATTCATGGGATAACTTAATATTTAATAAACAAAAATTATTAAATAATATTTAAATGTAATATTTCACAAAAAGAAGTGAAATCTCAGCCAAAAACATCGGAGATGCAAAAAGGGGCGCCTCGCATTATTTTTGCCCAGCGTCGAGGTGAAATCAAAAAAATGCGCCTCGCTTTTCTGATTTATATAAAAGCGAGGATATATGAAACAAATAAAATTCTGTAGGGGTTTTATTTAAGTGAAAATATTTCCTCGCTTTTATATAAATCAGAAAAGCGAGGCGCCCCTTTTTGCATCTCCGATGTTTTTGGCTGAGTATACCTTATAAACAGTTGACCAATAATAACTAACATTAAAATTAGGGTCCGACCGAAACAAGATTTTCAGCCGAAACCGAATATTCGGCCTCAACCTTAGTTTCGGCCGAAACCATAACCGAAACCGAAACTTGTATTTCCTATAAAAAAATTTTTTCATTTTACCTTTTTTTTTTGAATTTTTTTCCCCTCCAGTGAAAATCATTTTACCTTTTTTTTAGGGAGACTAAATTTTTTTCTCCCTTAAGTGCAAATCATTTGACCTTTTTTTTTTGCATGCGAGTCTCATCCCATTTTTTCAGACTCTGGTTTCGGCTACTTTTTGGCCGAAACCATGATTTTTGGCCGAAACTTGCCGAAACCGAATATTCGGTCGGTTCTTAATTAAAATAAAAACAAAGTTTTTATAATTTTTTGGCCGAACATCTGTCCTCGACGAAGAAGCTGCAAATGTCAATTTAATTTCGTAAAGTCCTTCTCCAAATTCAAGGTTACATCCCGACGTTTAATCAATTTGTAATTTAGTATTGAAAAGGTATAATATGGGAACTCTAAATATTTTTTTTTTAAGTGTGAGAGCTAAATCTAGTTGTTTTTTTTACTTCACAATAAAAACCACACTTATTCATTTTAACATTTTAAGATGTAGATCATGGGCGTAGCCAGACATCTTGTTAGGGGGGGGGGGGGGCAACCCCTCGTTAGGGCGAGAGGGGAGGGGGTTTGCAATTAATATATACATAGATTATTAATTATTTATTTAAATAAAAAAAAATTGAATTAATGTAGTGGATTGGGGCGTTAAAAAAAATTCACAATGGGAACAATATATATATTTTTTTGGTTTTTTTAATTTTTATGACAAGCCAGGGGGGCAATGGCCCCCCTGCCTCCCCCCTGGCTACGCCCATGATGTAGATCTAGTTGATATATGAGACAAGAAGTTGGCAGTCAAAGGAAAAAGTTGAGTTCTATGTAAGATTAAACTCTCCAATTGTTAAAACGTGCAAAGAACAGAAGTACTGTCTGTCCCAGCTTGGGTAGCTCGTGGTCGCCATCCACGTACCCACACGATGTGGGCCCATGAGCTATAATAATTATAAGTATTAATAGTATACTTTTGGCAATTAATTGGTTATACAATTAACAGCTTGTTTAATTGCATAAACACGTATTAATTTGCCGAAAGCATACGAATTATAATCAGGGGCGTATATAAGGGGGGGGGGGGCCGGGCCCCCCGAAATTTTCCAAACACATATACATCTATAGGGATATACAGACATCAGTGCAACAAATTTTTCCGCAGGATGGAAAAATTTGGTTCCGCAAAGGAAAAAATGTTCCGCAAAAAATTTCGTGTGAAAAAAAATTTAGTTTCTTAAAAAAAAAAATTTTCCGCAGAAAAATTTTCAGTTTGGGCCCCCCCGAAAAAATTTCTATATACGCCCCTGCTTATAATTATTTATATATTATTTTAATTTTTATAAGACTAATTTGTATTATACTCAGAGCTGGGTTACTCAGTACTTTTAAAAACTACTCAGTAAATTTAAGGACTTCCAGTACTTTACTTAAAGTACTTTTAAATTAGATGTACTGGTACTGAAATTTCCAGTACTTTTTAAAACAAATACTGGTATTTGAGGTTTCCAGTACTTTTCAGAAATAGTACTGGTACTGGTTTAAAAAAACTACTTAGTATTTTAAAAAGTTCTTAAAGTACTTATATTACTGCCAGTACCAGTACTTTTTATTTCTGCTACTCAGTACTTTTTATTTCTAGTACTTTTTCAAAAAGGTACTGGTATTGGATTCCAAAAAAAAAGCTACTTAGTATTTTAAAAAGTACTTAAAGTACTTAATTCCAGTACTAGTGCTTTTGATTTCCAGTAACTTGAATCTTCTTAAACATTTGATAAAATTTAGGCGTAAGTTAAAGTTAATTGAGATTTAATCTTATAAATTTCTATTACGGTCCAACCGAAACAAGATTTTCAGCCGAAACCGAATTTCGGCCTCAATCTTAGTTCCGGCCGAAACCGAAACTTGTATTTCCTATCAGGGGCGTATATAAAAATTATTTTCGGGGGGGGGGGGACCTTAACTCAAAAATTTTTCTGCGGAAAATTTCTTTTAAAGAAAAATTTTTTCCCGTCCATGAAAATTTTACCTTTTTTTTAAAGAGACGAAATTTTTGCCGCCCCCAGGAACTTAAGTTTGCCGCTTTCCTGGAAAATTTTTTGTTCATCCCATCTTTTCAGGCTCAGGTTTCGGCTACTTTTTGGCCGAAACCGAATATTCGGTCGGAACCGACTAATTTCTATGACGAATTTTTTTTAAACGAATCTTTTAACAAATAATAAATTGAACAAAAAATTGACTTTATACAACTTTTATACAATTTTACTTTACACAATTTTTATAATTAACTCAGAATTCATTGGGATTTTTTCAAATCTTACCTTTCTTATTTTGAAAAAAATCTTTAATTATTTATTTTTTAGGGAGAAAGTATTGAATTCATGTCACAAATTCGATTTGATTAGAGATTTTGATGGATATACACGTTTTGACTTTTTGAGGTCCCCTGAATCCAAAAAAGTGGTTTTCGCGACATGGTCTGTCTGTCTGTCTGTGAGTCAGTGAACAAAATATCTCAAGAACAAAAAGAGCTAGGAGCTTGAGTAAAGTTTTGTTTAAAAAACTTTTGACTCTTTTAATTGAACCTCTTGGTCCGAATCCTATTGAATATTGTGAAAAACGTTCCTGAACTTCATCTAATTTATATTTAAGTTTAGGCACCTCCATGGGAAGTGACACGAAGCTTTTGACCAAAATCGGCCAAAAAATACTAGTACTTTACTGATGAACTTTTTCGTTTTTTTTTTCGATTTTACAAAATTCGCTCTAACGATTTTGATTAAATTTCAAAAATCCATTATGTTTTAGATGCTCTTTAAAATGTATATTCTCATTTTGCCCTCAAAATTGTTTGAAGGACACTTTACTCTTGTACTTCATAAGAAAGATAGGAGAAATGGTGCCATGGTAACGGAATATAAATATTTCCAAATAAGAAATTATATATAATATTTAAGATATTATATACATATATATATAATTAGATATTACTTCATGTACCCGAAAAAAGATATAAGGGTGTGCCGCCGGGAGTCGAACCACGGATCCACCGATTTGCGCTCAGTGTGCCCTTGCCACTAGACCACAGCACGGCATTCGGGTATATGAACTCAGTTGGAAAGCAAATTTAGCCATCGGGAGGATTGGACCCGGATTTGGCGCCACAAATTCCTCCGTCAACCTGGTTCAATCCAGTTGGCATAGTTGAGACGACCTCAATTTTAACTAATTTATAAATAAGAAATTATATATAATATTTAAGATATTATATACATCGTGTAGGTAAGCCGCGTCTTTTTTCGGGTACATGAAGTAATATCTAATTATATAAATCTCCGTTTCGCGGCTTACCTACGCGATGTATATAATATCTTAAATATTATATATAATTTCTTATTTATAAATTAGTTAAAATTGAGGTCGTCTCAACTATGCCAACTGGATTGAACCAGGTTGACGGAGGAATTTGTGGCGCCAAATCCGGGTCCAATCCTCCCGATGGCTAAATTTGCTTTCCAACTGAGTTCATATACCCGAATGCCGTGCTGTGGTCTAGTGGTAAGGGCACACTGAGCGCAAATCGGTGGATCCGTGGTTCGACTCCCGGCGGCACACCCTTATATATTTCTTCGGGTACATGAAGTAATATCTAATTATATAAATATTTCCCCATGTTTATAAATTTTACATCGCCTCGGGCTTGGTGTAGTGTCTAGCGTGCTGGCCTTTTATACCATGGGTCGAGGGTTCGGATCCCAAGCAGTCCGATGATTTTATTTAAGCCATTTGGATATCAAATTCGATTACCGAAGGTAAAAGAAAGTTGTGTGTTGCGACCAGTCACACCAAATTTTTTAATATTTATTATTTTTATATTTTTATATGAAGAAAATATTATAACTTGAAAATAAATTAATTTTAGTGGAAATTAATCCCAGTGAATAAAAAAATACCTCTAAAAAAGTCTTAAAACTTTTAAAAGTACTGAGTATTTTCAAAAGTACTCAGTACTTTTTTCCAGTACTGGTACTGGTACTTGTTCATTTTCAGTACAATACTGAGTGTTTCAAGTAATTTTTGAAAGTACTGGTACTGGATACTGGGAGTAGAAAAAAAATTTCTTAGTACTGGGTACTGGAAGTAAAAAAAAAAGTACTGGTTACTTAATACTTAAGTACTTTTGAAAAGTACTTGCAACAGCTCTTACTTGACTGAGGATGGCATTATTTTATTAAAGTAGAAACGTTTTAATAATTGGGGAGTTTAATCTTACAT
Source organism: Euborellia annulipes (assembly GCA_023213315.1). Classification (NCBI taxonomy): domain Eukaryota; kingdom Metazoa; phylum Arthropoda; class Insecta; order Dermaptera; family Anisolabididae; genus Euborellia; species Euborellia annulipes. The sequence goes on along the minus strand of JAKCPI010012431.1, from coordinate 26,569 downwards.
AGAGGCTCAACTTTTTTCTTTGACTGCCAACTCCCATTCTCCTATGTCAACATATTTTAAAAATGAATGTCCTCCTGAAGTTTGTCCTCCTAAAAGCTGGAAAAGTCTGGTCATCTAAAAAAAAGAGATCCTGATGCAGGTTTCAGGCCTCCAAATTTGTTTGATTGATTGCTCTAGAGATGTATTCTTGTATTAGTGGAAAAAAATAAAGATCAGAGCAGAGCTCTATATTGTTGTTGAAATTATCTCAAATTTTATCTCTATTTTGAAAACTAAAAATGTAAGTGAGCTCGAAACTCAAGATAGCATTCCAATTTTTCAAACAAAATATTTTATATTCTCTTGTAAATATAATGATTGTTATATCCTTAGTCAAATTTTCTTCCAATGTTGTTACATTGAGAAAAGTGGAAAAATATTTTTAAAGTTTAAAAAATTACCTTTAAGAGGTATTGTCAAGTATTGCAATCGGGGAAAAAAAACCTGCTCTAAGTTTAATTAATTTATTTTTATTAATTTCGTCATACAGTATTCATTGCATATTATAAGACTTAGCGTTACCTTTTTTTCTTATTTTATTTATTTTTTTTATCATTCATATATTTAATAGTGCCTTTGGCGCTTTGAAATTTCACTTGCACAATTCGAGCTCTTTTTTCAAAATTTATTCTTCCGAAGCTCAAAATATAAACTATCTAGTCTCAAGGAGCAGTTGAGTCGGAAATGAATTAGAATAGAATCTTATATTTATTCCATTTTCGCTGGAGAAATATTCCTTTCATCATAAGAGTATGGGTGAAAAAATTCGCCAAAGAATTTTATTTTTTTTTTTATTTTTGGATTCATATGAATCACTCAACTGTAAATTTAATTTATATCCACTTGAATTGTGTCAATTTATTTGTATTAAAAAAAAATAAAATATTCCGACCATCATCGAATTAGGAAAATACTCCAATCGACTTTTGCACTCTTGATCGTTGATTCATTCAGCTTTATAAATTGTTTGTTATCTGAAAAAATATAATAATAATACAAATAAATTCTCACTATTAAAGCAAAAAAATGTCTATGTAATAGAAAACAAAGTTTTATGGCTAAATCACTAATTCTTAATGTTACAAATATATTCTGGTAGGTTTCCGCGACCGGATGTATGCGAAATTAGGTTTTCTCGGGTTGAGTCGCGTGTGATGTTGAGATTTACTCGACGTTTTGGCTCTCCTTTTGGAATCATTTTCATGAGTATGGGATTAGGGGGGAATTATTGGGGTGGTTTGTTTACGGGTCGCAGTCTTGCTGGCCCCCAGGTCAATTTGGTGGATGCCTCAGAGGCTTGAATTGGTGGTCTGAGAGCTGGATGAAGAATGGGTGTGAGTAATTGTGTTTGTGTTCTGTTTAGGACTAGAGGGCCTCAATCTGCCAACTCCCCAAGGAGGTGTTATTGGTTTGGTTGGTGGATGTGATAGGGGCTTGGGTTTGTATATGTGTGATCGTGTCTGTGTTTAATTTAGGTTGACTTCGGGGCAGGCATTAACAATGAAATGACCATTAGTACATCAACCAATTCAGGTATAAAAGCAGCAAACCCAACCGAGAGGAATCAGTTGCAAGTCAGCCAGAGCAGTAAGCAAATCCAAAAAACAAATCACTTCTACTATCAACACACAAACCGACACCACACAACCCAACACATCTCAAAGGCAAACACAAGCCTGGGAATCATCTATCAATACATCGACTTGGGGAGTAGGCAGATTGAGGCCCGAAGTCAACCAAAACTAAACACAGACACGATCACGCACACAAAAACCCAATCTAAATCTCAGGAACAAATTCAAGCCCCTAACACATCCACTAGCCAAACCAACAACTCCTCGACTTGGGGAGACAGATTGAGGTCCCGTAGGCAACCTAAACCTAACACAAACACAATTACACACACCCAACCTTCTTCCAGCTCTCAGAGACCAATCCACGCCTCTGAGGTATCCATCAAATTGGCCTAGGGACCAGCAAGACTGCGACCCCGTTAACAAACCACCTCAACAATTCCCCCTAATCCCATACTTTTGAAAATGGCTCCAAACATGACACGCGACTTAACCCGAGAAAACTTATCTTCGCATATAAATATATATATGAAGATAAGTTTTCTCGGGTTATGTCGGTCGCTTGGGATGTTGAGATTTACTCGACGTTTCGCCTCTCCTTTTGGAGCCATTTTCAAGAAAGAAGGAGGGTTAGGGGGTAATAATGGAGAAGGAACTTATCTTCACATACATCCGGTCGCGGAAACCTTCCATAACATTGATATTAAAGTGGTCCTTATTTTTCAAGTTTCATTTTTTTAATGCAGGTACCTCTCAAATTTTTCCTTTATATAAAAAAATATATAATAAAAAATCGGTGAAAAAGAACACGTGGCCCACTGGGCTTAAAGCTTAAAACAACGATAACATAGGAATTTTTAGATAGCAATCAATTTTCTAAGTAAAAATTGATTTAATTGAGATATTGAAACCAGTCTACGGAGATATGTTTCTAGTTCGTTCACTTATATGGTTCAACATGATTACCCTTTACTCCCCCCCCCCCCTTCCCCCGTTCACCCAATCATTCAATTTCTGTTTTCGATTATGGCGTTGTCTTGAACTGAACGAATGTTGAGTACAAGATCAACTTTTTAAAATAATACTTTTTTCGTTTATTAATTACCAGTATTACAAATTATAATGTTAAATATTATAATAGTTTAAATTAGCTATGTCGAAAATCTATCTTTCTCGTTGGTCCAATGAATCGCTCAAACTGTAGAAAGAAATGTAAAAAGCTTTATGAAACATGACAAGTATTGGTTAAGCATAAAACCCGAAAACACGATAGTTGTCGTCAAAAAGCAAGATTTTTTTTTTAATTTATTTAAGGTCTTTTTCGGCATAGAAGGCCATTTAGACCCCGTCTCTATTTATTTCAATTTATTGGTAGCCAATTAAATTGAAATAAATTTTTGTCGCATGAGACAAGAGTCGCACCAGATGAGGGATGCGAAACCTTGACCTCTAGCACAAGAGGCAGAAACTCTACTTGTTAGCTATTCCCAAAGGCACGCATGTCCTTAAAAGAAGAAAAATGGTTCATGGTTATAAAAAAAATAAAAATATAATATAAAATGCGACTCAATTTGTGATAGAGCATATTTTTACTGTTTTTTCCCTTTATTGAGAATATTTGGTTATTTTATAGTGCATTAATGGATGCATATTTTAAGGTTTGAATGTTCATTAACATCCGGGCTCTAATAATCACAGATTTATCCTGAGGAACTTTGTCAGATGATCAATTTAATGTATCTCTCTTTAGAATCAGATCTCTTTGTTCTATCCTAATTAGCCCATGGGATATACTCCTAGCACAAGAGGCGGATACTCTACCAATGTGCTATGGCCCAAGGACAAGCAAGAATTTAAAGATAATTTGAATGACCTTTTTGACATGTTACATTCAAGCTTTAAGCATAATTAAAATTGAGGAAGAAAGCGTTATTTAAAATCTACCTTTTCTTATTAGTCCATTTCTTATTAATTATGTATTATTTAAGGTAATTTTAAGCAATAAAACATTCTAAATAATAAATTTCTAGTTTTATTCGAATGTGAAATTAATTTAGTCCCCTGGGGACGAAAACAAAGGGAATGATTAAAGTTTTAGGAAAATTTTGAAAATTCTCAATGTTCAAAGGCGATGGGCCACGTGTTCCTGTTTTACAAATGAGCTCAAATTTTGCAGACATTATTTTTTAATGCAATGGAAAAGATTTACGGGTTCCTGGTATTAAATTTCTAAAAAAAAATTTTTACCTCTATAAATAAGGACCACCCTAATATATATATATATATATATATATATAAAATTCCACGCCTAAAAATACTCTTAAAAAGATCTATAGTAGAAAATTTTTAAAATTTAGAATGAGATGAATATAAATATAATGAAAAATATCAATAACCAAAATATAAAAAATCAGCCAAATAGTGTACATTAGGGGTATGACTTTTCGACTTTTTTTTTAAAAAAGATTTCCTGTATCACGACTCGATGAACTTTTGCCTATTAATGACTAAAATGACGTTTATTCCATGAAAATAAAAAAAAAAGGTCACGCACAAACCACTTTGAAATTTTAGGTTGACTGGTCGCAGTCTTGTATAAGTCGGTATATATGGGAGGTATTCAAAGCAGGTAGTTGAGTTTTAATTAGCTTTATTTGCTTAATTTGGTGTCATATAACTTTCATAACGCTCTAGAAAATCCCGGGGGAGAGGGGTAAAGTACCCTCTTGGAAGGGGTAAGCCAAAATCAAAAATATATATTTTATTTTTTTCTCATAAAGATTTAATGATAGAATATATAAATTCTATTTAAAAAAGCAAATTGTACTATTTTTTTATTATTCTAAATAAAAGACCGGCGTTGATCGGCTGCAGCAAATGTTCGAAGAGAAAGGTCACCCCAAACCAAAGACTATTAGTTGCCAGCTGGATCGCCTTCTACGTGTTCTCATGTGAGATGAACTCCATAAGTTGACTAAATCACCAAACATCCACTACTTCTTTGTGCAGGATTTGATTAGCCATTATAATAAATTAAAAGGAGCCTTCAGCAACATTAAAACTAAAATTAAGGAAACAGACGACTGAAGAGACTACATGAAGTTTCTCTACCACCTCACTCGTGTCTTCAGTCAATTCGCTGAGAGTAATGAAATCCCCTTCGTGAAGTTTCAACAAATTACAAATATCAGCAATGTACGCTGGACCTCTCTTGCCATCCTAGCCCTTCTTGCGTTTATTATGATATCTGAAACCCGTAACAGGTTGCGTAAAATTTGTCCATTCATTTCTTACTAATGGGCTGATCATTAAATCAGCAGCCAATGCTTTCGCGTCGAAGGTTTTTATGAACTATCTGCAGCTCTGAATCAGCAGAGCTCAATTGCTTGAAAACCCAATGAAAAATAAATTAATTTCCAATCAACATTGCCCGAAACAACCAATGTTGTGAGCGTGCGGTGCAATCAAAGTTATGGAAGAAGTCTACTAAGACTCCTCCCTCAACAAGGACAACCCCCACTGAGATTCATCCTCAACAATGACCTCATCTAGAATACTTGACTTCCTTGTGTCTTTAATGACCCTATATAAGTGAGTCTAAAGCTTGTGTTCAATTTTCTATCTATTTAAAGTGACTTCGAACTATTGAAACTAAAACTGATAGACCCAATCTCCCCTCACACACCGGTACTCTTATAATATATGTAATAAATTAAATAATTAAAAAGCAGTATTAAAATCTAATAATTGAATTCATCAGAATTGGTATAGAGTAAGATATTAGGCGAAAGGCATGCCAGCTGCCGCGGTCAAACGCTTTAATAGATTTATTCAAAAAATTGGCAAAAAATCTGATATATAAAATTTTCAAATCATTTTGTGCATGACGTTTTTTTATCAAATCACCTTGAAAGTAAGATTTTATTTAATGTTTAGTAAAAGTTCATCATGTTATGATACAGGGATACGAGGTTGTAAAAAAGTCATACCCCTAGTGTACATACGTTTAAAGATTAATTTAATAAAATATTAAGCATAATAAATAAATAAATATAGACTGAATTTCCGCCCGTCCAATTTATATGGGATGGGGGGGGGGGGCTCTATTTGGAAAAAATTTATTTTTAAATAAGAGAAATATAAAATGTAATTTTTTTTTAATATTTTCTATTTAACATTCTATTTTCATTTATAAATATTAATATAACCCGAGACTCAAAATAAAAGTAAAAAAATCTGGTGTGACTGGCGCACAGCACACAGCTTTCTCTTACCCTTCGGTAAGAGAAAGTTGTGCACCGTGCTGCTCACACCAGATTTTTTGTGTCGAGATATATTTAGTTTCCCATAGCACCTTAGTTTCAAACTTGCATTTTAAATGTTGACTGCTTGAAATAAACTATGGTTATTTTTCAAAATTTTAATCTCATATTTGGACATTTTATACACAATATAGATTCGTAAATAAATACAAAATTTCATAAGAATTGGAAAAAAAAAATTTTAAATGCCTAAAAAGTTCCAAAGGGGACCCCCTTTTGAATCGAAATTAACATACAAATCCCTATAGGAAATTAACATTAGGCCTATGAGAGAAGGCGGAGAGACAGACGATAATGTTTGCAAGTGAGAGAGAGAGAGAGAGAGAGAGAGTGAGATATGTTTTCTCCGAAACAATCAAAGAGTGAAATAAAATTAAAAAAAATGGGAATTTAAATAATAATTGATTTTTAATCTAATAAAAAGAAAAGATTTAAATTCCGTTACCATGGCAACCAGTTCTATCTTTCCTATGAAGAACAAGAGTAAAGTGGTCTTCAGAAGATTTCAACGGCAAAATGAGAATATACATTTTAAAGAGCATCTAAAAAATAGTTGCTTTATGAATTTAAAAAAAAATCCTTGGAGGGAATTTTGAGAAAATCGAAAAAAACTGAAAAAGTACATCAGTAAAGTACTAGTACTTTTTGGCCGATTTTGTTCAAAAGCTTATTTTGAGATTCTTCAAAGGTACCTAAGTTAAATATAAAATTTCAATCCGGTAGCTCAATTCCTTCATGCTAAAAATCTGTCCACACACACACACACACACACACACACAGACCAATTTGCGGGACCCACTTTTTTGGACTCAGGGGACCTCAAAACATGTATATCCATCAAAATCTCGACATCGAATTTTTGACATGATCGCAATACTTTCTCTCCTATATATTTCATATATAGGGTACGAGAAAGTAAAATATATCAAATTAGAAATAAGTATTATTTTAATTTTCTTTTCTCTAATATTTGGGATCTGACTTGAAATCTACTATTAAAGAAAACTTAATCATGAAAGGAATATATTTTTAGCCGATATTGGAATAAAGAAATTTTATATTATTTTCAATTTGATCCCTAAAAAAAATTTTTATTAATCTGGGCGTCCAGATAGAACAGGAACAATGAATGGTTCTTATTATAAATCGAAATCTCTTGAGAAAAAAGACGTTTAATTCATTAAAAATATAAAAAAATAAATTTCTCTCTTTAAAATATTATTATTATAATAAAATTTCTTTCTTTATAACAGATGAGATTTTGATTCAATTCTGAATCTAATAATTGTGGCAAGTTAATGAGAACTTGATCAAGTTAAGTAAAATGGTACTGCATCTATACTGTTTCAGAAATTTTATTTCAGTTTCATATATATGCAATATGCAGGGGCGTAGCCAAGGGGGGGGGAGTCTCCCCCCCCCCAGGTCGGATCGAGTTGGCAAAATCAAGGACCAATTAATCAAAATAAAGTTTATTTAACAGAAATTAATTTATATTTTAATTAAAAAAAAAATTAAATTTTCTTTTTTATATTTTCATCTATTAAAAAAAATTTTTTAAGTCGTTACCCCTTAAAAATATGCAGATAGTTGAAATACATAGAAAAAGAGGTTTATACTGTAAAGTTTGAGCCCAATTGAAGGTGGCTTATGCCCAATTGCACCGCCCAATTTAAGTATAACTTAAAATAAAGTATCAACAACATGGCAACGTTGTAAATTTTAATGATATTCTGCTGATTTATTTGTGATTTAATAATATAAGACTTAAACGATACTGTTATTTATTAATAAACATATATTGGGGGTCCTGGCATCTTTATTCACGTTATTTGGGTCTTGAAACATTATTTTATTTTCAATCAGAGAACGTGTTATCTTAGCAACGAACGTGGTTAGCAACGGATGACAATGAAAGTGTGTTAAATTTTATACTTAACCCCCAAATATTTAAGCCCTCGATTTCGGGGGCTTAGCAAAGACTTAAGTTAAAAAACAATATTGATAATATAATATTAATTAACTAATAATAATACATTTTTTGGATTCGATTTCGATTTTTCTTATAAAAAACATGAACAATATGAACAATATTTTCGAGGAACATCTATCTATATTATATACGTATATATTAGCGGAGGGTCTGTCGGTCCATCCGTCTGTCACGCTCTGACCAACTTCCCGTTGGAATTTTTAAACGAAAGAGTAGAACTGTTTTTTTCAATCTTTTTGAATTTACAGGTTGAAAAATTCTGGCGATTCCCTTTGTCCATAGACCGACAAAAAGTTTGTAAATCAAAAGACTATGTAACAAGATATATGATTTTCTCTATTTTGGTATTTCCCTTCTCCATGAAATTGTTTTTTTATTATAGTGTAGAACATTGCCTTTTTCCTTTTGCCGCCTACCCCCGTGTAGGGCTTCGCCACCCCCTAGGGGTCCCACCCACAGGTTGAAAACACTGTTATAGAGTGGCAGCTCGTTATTAATATTTTTTATATATAACGCCTGTTACTCATGGCCATTGTTATTCTTTGGCAGTTTTTATGATAAATTTTTATCTTTTAATTTGGTGACATCATTTTTAGGTCACGTAAAAACAAGTATTTTTTTTTATAATAACACATACTTTTGTTTTTTCATTAATTTTGTTTTGTGGTTTCCTTATGTTTATAATTATGGTAAAAAATATTATGTCAAGTTAATAAATAAATGAACCTCGAACAAAACTAGTAAAAAAACTAGAAATGGGACACCCAGAATACTATACATTTATGACTATTTTCAACTATTAATTCCTAAAATGAAACAGTTATCGTGAATTGACTAAATGGCCCCAATAAAACACGATATTCTTTATTACTTAAGAATACAGTATCAATGATATAATTATTTTAACATATATTTTTTCCATTGACCAATAAAATTCAAATAGCGTAGAATCACCCATATATATAAAGTTATTGATAAATAAAAAAGTATACTTGTAAAATCGATAAGCCAATATGTCATTTGTTTATGTTTATATAATTTAAAAAAAGTATTTTTTTTTTAATTTAATATTTTTGATCTATTCATTTAATTAACAATTTTAAACGGTTAACATAATTTGCTTATATAAATAATAAAAAAATAAATAAAATATGTAAATAAATAATTTTGTCCAGCGTCTTTTTAATGAGGCCTCATATCTACATTTACCTTTTAGTAGTAATGGAAAAATGTTATTTATATATTTATAAAAGTTTATTTAACAAGAGTGTGAGTGTTTTTTATTAGCGAGGGCAAACGCCCCATGGCTCCCGGGAATCGAACCCAGGATCTCCAGCCTTTCCGGGGCATCGGTGTGTTGTTCATTAACCAGATTACCCGACCCTCCAATAAAACTCACTTCCCCTTATATGCGAGTTAACCGTGCAAGTTACTAACAAAGTGAGAAACATTAAAGAAAAATTTCTCACTTGTCCGTCGCTTTTTAACTCTTTAATCCAGTAGAACAGTGGTTCCCAACCGGTGTGCCCCGGCACCCAAGGATGCCCCATGATTGGCTAAGGGGTGCCGCAGGATTTTGAGATAAACAAAAAATTTTTACTCAGTGACTGTAGTAAAGTTTTCTATATTATGTTATGGTGTACGTTACTTATATAATATTTCAAAAAATTTACATGTTAAACTTAATTTTTTTTTATTCAAGGAAGGGTGGCCCTAATGTTTAATGTTATTCCCAACGGTAGTTCACGGCACCCGTGAACTTCAAAAGGTTGGGAAACTCTGCAGTAGAGGGACGGATCAGGGACAGATATCTGGGTTACTCTAACACACTACTGTAAGCAGCAAAGCCTTTAGTTTGGTCTCGCCAATAAAAAACACTCACACTCTTGTTAAATATATCTATGGCGAATCGAGGTATTTTGAATACTAATATCTTATTCAAATATATAGATCTGAAAAAATATTTAACTATTTATAAAAGGCCTAAAAAAATACCCAACTGGTCAAAATCATTTTTAATTTTATATAAACATTTATTTATATTTTTATTATTATTATTATTATAGTATATAAATTATTCAAAATTATTTTTGGGAGCCCAAATTAATTATTCAATTCATTTTCCTGAGCAAATAAATGTATTCTCTCATTTAAGATCAACGATAATAATATAATAATAATCAATCATGTTACTATAAAAACGAGGCCGATTTTTGCCAGAGTAATGAAAAAAAATTTTATTTATATTTTTTTTTCTTATTGGGGCTCGAAATTAAGTCCCAAATTCTATTTACTATTCTTCCTTAGTCATTATAGTTTAGTACTAACGAATGCCTATGAATGACATCAGCGCCTTAATTGAGAAGATTGGAAATGCGAATATACGAAAGAAACGCAAAAGTACTAAAAATTTATTATTAAGGATATTAAGTTTAGATAAATTTATTTCAGCGTTTTTCAAAAGAATTTAAAAATATATTATTTTGTATATTTCTAAGTTATACCGGGTGGGCCAATAGTGCGTGGACGCAAGATTGTGGGCTTATTAACTGACATTTTTAAAGTTTGTTGATCGTACATAATGAGGAGCCTTTAGGGCTACAAATTTAAAATATTTTTGTTATAATTAATACTTATACAGGGTGATCTATATCAAAGTTGTTTTTTTAAATAGAACATCTTGTATATTTTTGCATATATGGATTCTACGGCCAATTTTAGTATGACTTTAAGTCATGCAATGTATTCTAAAACAAACCGTTTAGAAGCAAATAGGGTTTTTTATGAAAAAACTGCTAGGCCAATTTGGAAAATTTCTATCATGGATAACTTGATTTTTTCAAATGAAACATGCTACTTTTTTATGCCATGGGGAGTGAAATTTAATTATTTTTCAGATGATATAAGGTTGTCTATATCTATCTTTATAGACAAAACAAAAAAAAATCCAAAGGCAAAACAAAATTGTAATAAATGGAAAAGATATGCTAAATATTCGAAAATGTCTTTAAATTTCCTTTAAAATAATTTATTTTAACTCCTCAAAGAAGTCTCGCTTGCTCAAATTAGGGTTATGATTTTTCAACAAGATGACGCACCCGATCATAACCCTGATTTCTTTTTCTAGAAGTTCAAAAAATGATTTTAAAGGAAATTTAAATACATTTTCGAATATTTAGTATATATTTTCTATATTGTTTTGAGTTTGGATTTTTTTTTAAATTGTTTTGTCTATAAAAAATATTTTTTTTTCGTTATCAGATATTTTGGAATAAAAAGAAAACTACCAAAGATAGATATAGACAACCTTATTTCATCTGAAAGATAATTAAATTTCACGTCCCATGGCATAAAAAAGTAGCATGTTCCCATGGGAGTTACTAGGGGGGTGCAGGGGGAAGGCCCCCAGCGAGGATGGCTGGACCCATGGACCCCCCCCCCTCCAGTCAAATTGTCTAGTTACGCCCATGCATGTTCTATTTGAAAAAATCAAGTTATTCATTATTGAAATTTTCCAAATTGGCGTAGCCATATCTCCCAACTAGGGTTTGGAAAAAACCGGAAAATTTTGAAAACCGGTTTTTCGGTTTTTCACAAAGCGGAAAACCGGTAAACCGGTTTTAAACCGGTTTTTTTTTTCAAATGTAAATCAAGGAAAAAAAAATAAAAAAATACTCAAAGCAAAATTTTATAGAATTATTTTTTAATAACCGCGCCCCTGCCTGCCACTCCAAATGGCTTAAATAAAATCATCGGACTGCCTGGGATCCGAACCCAAAAAAAATTATTATTACTACTATTCTGATCCAGTGCCTGCTTGAGGATTTGTTTACATTCATAGAATACAAAAAATACATAAATTTCTCTATACATTTCCTATGGGAGAAATTGTAACTTTATGAATTAATAACTCAAAAAATTGTAGGAATTTCGGGACCCGAGTATTTTTCCTGGACTCTCCATAACGTCCTCTATAAGACTGCAAAATTTCGGTTCAAAATTCCAACGGAAAGTTGGCCAAACAGAGCGAGACAGACGGACGGATAGACCGACACTCCGCTATTATTATATAATAGATTATTTAAGTATTAGAAAAAAGGAGAAAAAATACAAATAATCTATAATTTTTTTTTTTATTTGTTCAAGGTCTTTTTCGGCATCTAAGGCCATTTAGACCCCATCTCTATTTATTTCAAATGATTGATAGCCAATTCAAATGAAATAAATTTTTCTCGCTTGGAACGGGAAGCGAACCCGAAACCCCAAGCTACTAGAAGCTATTGTAATATCTTCTCTCTGAGCCATGGATCACGGGCTAATTTATAAATTTGAATACAAGTATTAATGAAGAATAAATTAAAAAAAAAAAACCGAATTCGGTTTTTCGGGAAAAACTCGGTTTCTCGGTTTTTGAAAATTAGCCAAAAAACCGGTATACCGGTTTCGGTTTCCACCGGTGTCCAAACCCTACTCCCAACACAAGAATAATTCCGGATTAGCCATCTGGCCTACTTTAGTACATTTCATGGTTAGTAACATCACAAAAGAACAGTCCCCTAAGTTTTATGGTTCGCCCGATATTCAATTTTTTACAAAAACCCGATTTGCGGCTAAACGGTTTGTTTTAGAATACAGTAGTCGCAAAGCCCGCCTTCGGCGGGCTTTCCGCCTAGCCAGGGGGCTGCGCCCCTGGACTCCCTTTGCTCGCCTTCAGCGAGCAAGTTTATTTCCAATTTGGGATATTTCTTGTTGCAATGCAAGTGTTAAGAAAGGATCTTATATTCAAGCGAGGCGAGGATACCGATTGGGAACAGCACAAAAGGGTCTGTTTATGACTGTTTAAAGGGTCAGTCACCTGCTTCCTCTCTTCGTTTTTCAACTGCTGCGTAGCCCCCACCCCCAGCCCATAGTCAGGTAGGAAGCTGGTTCACAGAGCATAAAGGACGCTCTCTAATTTCTAGCCAACTTGTTGATTTTGTGTTCCCATATTGAAGAAATTTGATTATAATTAATTTTCCAAAATATTTAAGAGATTCAAATTATTACTACGTTACTCCCAGAATCATGTATTATAGGTGTACTTAATTTCAAATGGATTCATTGAAAATTGTGGATTTCTATAGAACATATACATACATACATACATTTTTCCCATTTCATTTTTATATATATAGATATATAGATTACATGACATAAAGATATAAAAATCATACTAAAATTGGCCTTAGGATCCATATATGCAAAAATATGGAGGGTGTTCCATTTAAAAAACATAACTTTGATATGGATCACCCTGTATAAGAAGTGCAATTGGAACAAATATATTTTAAATGTACCCCTAAAGACCCCACATTATGCACCATCTTTAAACTTTAAGGATATCCGTTAATAAGCCCACAATTTTCCGTTCAGGCACTATTGGCCCACCCGGTATATTAAATTTATGAAGAATAATTTTTAAAAGCGCTGAATTATTTTATTTTATTTTTTTTTTTATTATAACCGATAGTTTTGATATTCATTTTTTAAAAATGATCTCTCTCTTTACAACACTTCAAAGACAATTCTATTTTAATTTTAATAAAATTAAATCTATTCCTGTTTTTGATTCCTTCGATGTTCAACAAGGATTTTAATTATTTTTAAAATAACTAATACATTTTTTAGAATGCTATTTTATAATATTCACAATAGTCTAATTAAATTTAACATTAATTTCAAATATTTTTTTTCTAATTTTTTTTTATATTTATTGAAGAAATAAATCTATGGTTGTTTTTTTTTCTTAAACAAATTTTGACAATAATTAAAACCCTTGTTAATATTATAATAGACTAAATAAAGAATTTTTATGTAGAAAATACTAAAAATTCTCATTATAAAAAATTCGTATAAATAAAATTATTTTATTGGTAAAAGTATTTCGACAAGCTTTTCTTGTCAAATCTCTATTTTATTAGAGTGGAAGAAATAAAATTTCATCCAATTAGATATGAATATATATAAATTAATAAATCTCTGTATAAAACAATTGTTTGAAAATGTTATATGAATTAATTCACTGATTGTTAATTTAATTGTCATTACATTTTAGACAGCTTGAAATTTTCAGTCAAATAAATAATTGTTTAGAAATGGTATATAAAAATTTTTTGTTTTAAAATTGATTATAGCTACCTTACTCAACTTATTTATACAATATATATATATTTGGTCATCAGTAGAGACCGGACAAAAAAGCATAAAAAAATGGAAAAAAGTGCTTAAAAAAGCATAAAAATCTCGAATAAAAAGTTTTAAATAAGCATAAAAAAAAAGGTTGGTGTTAATTTTTATGTATTTATTTTTGTATGTATTTTATTTTGTAGATGTTATGGCCCAATGGCGCGTGGCTAAACGAGCGAAATAAAAAAAATAATAAGCATAAAAAGTGAAAAAAAGCATCTCATAAGCAATTTCTACTCATTCTAATGGTGGATACATGGGGGGGGGGGGCAGGGGCGCCGGAACGAATTTGAATCAGGGGGGGCAAAAATTTTTTTTTAGAAAATTAAAATAATTTAATATGTTTAAATAGTATAAAACAAAAACAAATCTACTATAAAACTTTAAAAATTTTAAATAAAATCACAATTTTAATAAAATTAAAATTTTAAAAAATTTGGTAGTGATTTTATCAAAAATTTTTGGAAAAAATTTGGAAAAAAATGAATTTTTTACTCTTTTAATTTTTTTTAATTTAGAAGATTTTATTTTTCAAAAGTAAAAATATATCATTTTTAAAAATAAATGAAATAAAAAAAGAAATTTTGCCCCCCCTCTGCCCCCCTGTAGGATGCCAGGGGGGGGGGGGGGCAATGTACCCTTGCCCCCCCCCCCCGTTCCGGCGCCTATGGGGGGGGTAAAGGATGTAATTAATTTTAATATAAAATTTTAAAAATGAAAAAAAATTAATTTGTATATACCTATATTCGGGTAAACAAATACAGAATGCAACTTTAAATTACCGAAGGTGCGACGCAGTGGTGGATCCAGAGGTGTTTCTCGGGGGGGGGGTAATCTGGAGTGACTGGTCGCACAGCGGTAATTTAAAGGCGCATTCTGTACTTGTTTGCCAGAATATAAATATAAATCAAATTTTTAAGGATTAATTTTTAAAATTTTACATTAAAAATACATTTTTTTCGAAAAAAAGTATTTTTTTCAAATCTCAAGGGGGTAATTACCCCCTTTACCCCCCCCCCCCCATTGTATCCGCCCTTGGTGTGAGGCCAGTCCCACCAGATTACCCCCCTGCAAGGGTCCGCCGCAGTAGAGGTCCAGGGGCCTCAGGGGGCTCGAGTCAGAGTAGGGAAGGCGCGATTTGCGCAGTTGCAGAAGGATTTGCTTTACATTTTGCTGAATAATGTTTTAAATTTTTTTTTTTTAAATTGTATATCCCTCGGGCTTGGTGTAGTTGGTAGAGCGCCTGCCTTGTATACCAAGGGTCGAGGATTCGGATCCCATGGAGTCCGATGATTTTATTTAAGCCACTTGGATACCAAATGGCTTAAATAAGAATGCCTGGACCCCCAATAGATATATTTACAAATAACGAGTATTGTTTAAAGTTTTAAATGGCCTAAGTTGCCAAAAAGACTGTGCGTAGGCCATGGGCGTATAAAGAAAATTTTTTTCGGGGGGGGGGCCTAAACTCAAAAATTTTTCTACGGAATTTTTTTTTTAAATAAACTAAATTTTTTCCGCCCCGCCCTGCGAAAATCATTTTACCTTTTTTTTAGAGACACGATATTTTTGCCGTCCCGCGGAACATTTCCCCTTTTGCGGAGCCAAAGGTTTTCCACACGAAAATTTTGCCGCTCCGCAGAACATTTTCCCTTTTGTTTTTCACCCTGCAGAAAAAAAATTTTTTACAGGGCTATATTTTTTCGCACTGCGGGGCCGATCAAACATTTCGAGGTGGCCGAGATCCGCTAATGTCTGTATATCCCCTTATATGTATATGCATTTCGAAAATTTCGGAGGGGGGCCGGGCTCCCTCGCCCTCCCTCCCTTATATACGACCCTTGTGTATGCGTGTGTGAATGGGAAAAAATTGTGTATTTTAATAAAAAAAAAAAAAAAAAAAAAATTATTAAATATTCGTAAAATAAGTTCAAATAAGCACAAAGGGCAAAAAAAGCATGAAAACTCAAAAAAAGCAAAAAAAGCATAAAAAATGTAATCTCAATACGCTTAGTTTTTCGTAATTCGCCTAGAAATTAAATATCTAATGGCTGCTTATAAAATTCAGCAATAAGCATTTTGCTTAAAATCCGGTCTCTAGTCATCAGTAAATGCGTGTTTTTCAAATCAGACCTGTTGAGTTAAAGTTCAAAAGACGATCCGTCAATAGTGGGTATGCGCCAAAATATCAGTACCTATTGAATGTTTATTTCTGTTGAAAGAAACTTGCATTGGCATGTTGATACTGTAGTGTAAATGTACGAAGTGGCTATTGTCTCACTATAAACAAGTTTCAAAGTTGTTTACTTAGATTCTCAAACATATTTGAAATGCACGCATAGTTTTCTAAGGATTTGCCCTTTTGAACACTCTCCTCTCTATCATTCCCGACACCAGTGATGGCATTGAGGGATTAGGAGCTAAGTTGATCATATTCATACAAAAAAACACTTTTACAACTATGTCGCCACCTGAGGGGCGAAAATAAAATTTTAAATAAAACCGGCCAAAGAGTACTAGTAATTTATTGATATACTTTTTCAGTTTTTTTTTTTTTTTTTTTTTTTTTTTTTTTTTTTTTTTTTCAAAATTCGCTCTAAAGATTTTGATTAAAATTAATAAATATACACAGGAAGTTTATTTCCTATTACAGATGTTAGGCAATTAATTCAATAAAGATGACTTTATTTTTTGTTGAAAATGTTTTTTATTTTGACGACCAGTTAGCGCTAACCTTCTGATTTCGGCTACGAGCAGGGCCGCAAACAGACTTGACGGGCCCCGGAGCTACTTAATATTACGGGCCCCCCCCACCCTAAAAGTTTTTTCTAGTTTATAAAAACCCATAAAAACGCCACTGGCCTGAAAATGACATAACTAAAATCTTAATATATACAAATGCACTTGCCTTCACTCATTATCTTTGTAATAAACAAATATATCACGTTCCTTTGTTCTCTGTACACTTGTTCTCATTCTTTTAATATTATAATCTATTTAAAATACAAACTGTGTTTCATTAATCGAACCCAGCTATATCACAATAACAAAATTTTCTCATCAATTAATTCCTGAATGGAAGTAAACATGGCAACAGTAAATCAAAGTTATAATGAAATTGACTTAATATCGAAATCGCACTGATCCTCATCTTCATTATCAGGAATAATATCAAAAAATTAAATTTTGACATCTACGAATTCATTTCTCATTTTTCAAAAAAAAAGGATTTTGGTTTATTTAAGGTAAACAATATTTAATATAGGTTAAATAAGTTTTTATTGGTTGTTAACATCATAAAAAACAACGTGTTAGTTACATAAATCAATTTTGCAAAATGAAAATCCTGCATTGAAATATTGTAACAATAATTTTATGCTTTTACATTAAATATAAATTTTTTTAGGACATATTTCATAAAAAATACTATTAATTAAAGCATTTGAAACAATATTCCGTGCTTAACCCAATTTTGAATATTTTGGTCTTTGACACACCATTGCATAACAGGGTCCATATATTGGTATAATTTTATAAATTTATTTACAAGTGCTAAACAAACAACCTAAGAACATTGAGTATATGTCGTTATCATATTTCCAATCCTTTGAGTTACAGTTCGGCATGATTGTTCGTGTCCATAGTTTTTTTCATAATAAGGTTGTTGGCCATAGACATGATGTCCATGTGCATGCGAATGACTATGACTGTGACTATGACTATGAGCATGTGCTTGACGATGATTATTTCCAAAATGTGTTCCAAAAAAAAGAACTGCCACCGCCGAAACCATGTGGATCAAAGTGGGTTTGTTCCTAAAAAAATTAAAAAAATTTTATTTAATAATTAGGGCTCGGATTTATAGGCACTAAAAATCTGTAAAATAGGCAGGCAACTAAAAATTATTAAAATAGGCACTTAAAAAGGCATTATTTAAGAAATAATATAAAAAATTTTAAAAAATTGATGTCTTATTTTTGGAAACAAAACATTTACCTCTTTTGCACAGAGTTGGCTGAATATGATTTTGCCATTCCTTGTAAAATTAGATTCACCTGACTGCTCTGATTTTTATAAAATTTTATATATATTATTTTAAACAAAATATTACAAAATTTATCTACGAGTATACAAACTGTACAAAATTAAACAATTAATTAAATTAAATATATTTTGGCCAAATTTGAGTAGGCCTACCTATTTGTAAGAAAATTTTAAGGAAAAAAATATTTGCCCCCCCCCCAAAAAAAAAAGTTGAAATGACGCCACTGGTTCCAATGAGAATAGTTTAGGGGAACTCCCCAAAATAGGCTTTAATTTGTTCATCGAGCCTCTAGGTGGCGACGAGGCGACCCACAGTGGTCCAGTTCGCTCGAAAAACGGACAAACGAAAAAAAAAAAAAAATGTAAGTCAACCAAAGAGTGATATTCTAGGATAATAAACTTGAATATTTAGCTAACTCAAAGCCGTGAATTTTTTTTAAAATAGTGTAGCCATTTCACAGTTATAGGCGTGCAAAGTTGACCAAAACTACGGAGAGATTTTTAACCATTTTTTAGCATAAATTCAAGAATTTTTTTTAATGGGAAATAATGGACCAATTTAATTAAAATTTTATTTCTTAATTCATCAATATCTCTAGTTTAAAGACAATTTTTTTCTTTTAGTTTATATATATTTTTATATTGTTTTAACACAGGGACGTAGGGAGAGACATTGAGCTGAGAAAATAGTCGACCGCCTACGTCACGGCAACGTCACGTCCGTCATCATGTCTTGACCTCAACATTGAATTATCCATTGAGTCTAATAGAAAATTATATAGAGTTATAATTAAGATTTTCAATATTATACTGCCCCCTAAATAAATGAACGAATAAATAGACTATTTAAAATTATGGTTTTCGAATTTTTTTAGGTTTTTAGTTCTTAAAAAAATTAAAAATCGAAAAAAAGTAAATATTCATAAGAGCGCAAAAATTTCATAATTAAGTGATATAAACTATTTGAGATGTTTTTTTTTTTCATATAAAAATTAAATAATAAGCCAAGGGCGGATCCAGAGGAGTTCCTCAGGGGGGGGGGGGGGCGGTAATGAAATGAATGAATGAAATAAGTATTTATTTGCTCTGAGTTTGTCACTCTTAGGGCCGATAGTATAACGCTCGGTCAAGTCAACTTTTGAACGCCGGTCAAGGGAACCTCAGTCAACATTTGACCGCAGTCAAATCTAGTTCCGTAGTATAAAAAAAATGAACTCCGGTCCCATGACCGAAGCTCATACCATTGACAAACTCGCCTGTTGCTAACTTCATATTTATTTTGAATGCATTTTTATGATTTTTGAGTTGCTGTCACCTTGCTGTTTTAAAATTATTGCTAAGATGGCCAAATTTAAACATCAGTAAAGGGGCATATAAAAATTTTGCATATACCCGTTTATTATAATAAATTACTCTATTTAAATGAGAAAGGGGAGATTTTTTTTGTTTTGAATGTTGTCATACCTCACAAATGAATGCCTTTGTTATTTTTTAAAAATATTTATAAATAAAAAAAATCTTACTTCAAATATCATTTTATTAAAAACATGGCTATTATTCCCCAATATCGGATACCATGGTTCAGGCTCTCTGACAGCGCTATCACTACACCCAAAGGACTCTTCTAAGCAAAACACCCATCTTTATCATAAAAAATCTATATATATAACTAGTCGCAAAGCCCGCCTTCGGCGGGCTTTCCGCCTAGCCAGGGGGCTGCGCCCCCTGGACCCCTTGCTCGCCTTCGGCGAGCAAGTTTATTCCCAATTTAGGATATTTCTTGTTGCAATGCAAGTGTTAAGATGTTAAGGAAGGATCTTATATTCAAGCGAGGCGAGGGTACCGAATGGGAACAGCACAAAAGGGTCTGTTTATGACTGTTTAAAGGGTCAGTCACCTGCTTCCTCTCTTCGCTTTTCAACTGCTGCGTAGCCCCCACCCCCAGCCCATAGTCAGGTAGGAAGCTGGTTCACACAGCACAATGGACGCTCTCTAATTTCTAGCCAACTTGTTGATTTTGTGTTCCCATATTGAAGAAATTTCATTATAATTAATTTTCCAAAATATTTAAGAGATTCAAATTATTACTACGTTACTCCCAGAGCCAAATTTTATATGTGTACTTAATTTCAAATGGATTCATTGAAAATTGTGGATTTCTATAGAACATATACATACATATTTACATACATACATACATTTTTCCCATTTCATTTTTATATATATAGATTCACTAATGTCCGTCTGTCTGTCTGTCTGTCACGCTCTATTTAGGCAACTTCCCGTTGGAATTTTGAAATGAAATTTTTTTATGCATAAAGAGGACCTTCTCGGGATTACAGGAAAATTATTTTCATCCCGAAATTCCCATAACTTTTTGAGTTATTAATTTTTAAAGTTACGATTTCTCCCATAGGAAATGTATAGAGAAATATTTATGTATTCTTTTCATTTGAGTATTCCATGAATGTAAACAAATCCTCAAGCAGGCTCTGGATTGGAATAGGTAGTAATTCTTTTCTTTTCATTAGTAAGAAGCAAAGGCGAGGGTCCGCCGCAGGCGGGCCCGAAGCCAGCTGTCGGGGGGTCCAGGGGGGCGAAGCCCCCCGCCTATAGATGCAAAGGCGGGCGCCACGGGTTCTCATAATTAAGAAAAGGCGAGGGTCCGCCGCAGGCGGGCCCGAGCCAGCTGGAGGGGGTCCAGGGGGGCGAAGCCCCTCGGCTAGGCGCGAAGCCCTCCAAAGGCGGGCGACGCGGCTAGTATTCTTATATTTGTACTTGACTTAGGGCCGATAGTATAACGGTCGGTCAAGTCAACTTTTGACCGCCGGTCAAGGGAACCTCAGTCAACATTTGACCGCAGTCAAATCTAGTTCCGTAGTATAAAAAAAATGAACTCCGGTCCCATGACCGAAGCTCATACCATTGACAAACTCGCCTGTTGCTAACTTCATATTTATTTTGAATTCATTTTTATGATTTTTGAGTTGCTGTCAGCTTGCTGTTTTAAAATTATTGCTAAGATGGCCAAATTTAAACATCAGTAAAGGGGCACATATAAAAATATAAATAAATCGAAACACCATTGACCAGGGAGGGGGGTTCTTGATTAAAAATTAGTTATATATGGAGCAACAAAAATTTCCAGAGAACGCAAAAATATTGTAATATTTTTTTTTTTTTTAATTTCAACAAAAAAACAATTTACAAATATAATATTTTATTTTGGCATCTTTCTCATTTGAGTGAATTTTTTTTAGTTGATTGCTGTCAAAAAACACGTTTAGCCACTATCAATTATAGTTTATAAAATATATTCCGTCAAATCCGATTTGTCGACTCCTCACAATCAGGCAATCATATCAAACATAATAGTAGACACCATTACAAATATATTATTTTATTCGAATAACTTTTCTTTTTAAAAGAAAAAAAAAAAAAAGGATAAAAAAAAGACCTGAGGACTAAAGCTTTTTGCTAAAAAATAAATAATATATATAATAATATTATTTTTTATTTATTAATATTTATTCCCTTATTATTAATATAAAATTTATTATTATTATTTTGTGAATATTTATATAATTTTAAAATTTTACCAACATTACTAACTATTATTTATACTTTAAATTAAAATATATTGTCAATTTTATAATAAACTGTATTTTTACTTTGTTTGGTATTTATATTTTTGTTTATGTATTTAAAAATACGTGATCACCTATGGCCAGCTGTCAAAATTGGCTATTTGAACTCCGGTCAAAAATTTGACTGGCCGAATTCGGCCGGTCAAGTTGAACCTCGGTCAAAGCTGATTTGACTGGCGGTCAAGTTTTATACTACGCAATTCTCGGTCAAATCGCCTGTTGACCGAGGTTCAAACTTTGAACTAGCTTTATACTATCGGCCCTTAGAGCATCTTTGAACAGTACAGTAGTTTGCGATGTTCTCCTCTCTTTTCGAGAGTTACATTAGTTGTTACAAATTTAATAAAAAAAAAAAAGAAAAGTTGTTACATTCATAATAAATAAAATAAAATAGTATATTATAAAACCCAAGATTAATAGCAAAATAAAATTAAATTGATGAATAAATAAACAAGTAAATAAATAATAAAAAGAAAAATGAAATTGAAATAAAGAAAAATATGGCCTATCTTTAGTGCTCAACTCCTTGTTCAGGCTGTTGTACGCGAGGCAGCAGTAATCAAATGATGGAAGCAATAACGAATTCACCAGTAATTTTTTAACAGAAACCGGTAACTCACTTCCTATTCTTCTCAACTGATAGAGACTTTTAAAAACTTTACGCGATACAGCCCCGACATGGTCGCCCCAGCTCAAAGTTCGATCCATCACTAGCCCTAGGTTTTTTACGAATCGAAGCGGAGTTTCAGGGCGCGTCGTGGAAAACCGAGGAAAAGGTATTTTCAAAAGTGAAAAGAAAAAAAAAAAAAGAAGAAAAAGAATTTCATATTTGCATTTAACATTCGAAGAAATTTCCAAAATAAATCGGATTAAAGAGGAGGAGAGGTGCGGAGGAGGAAAGTAAGAAGGAGAAGAAAAGGAGAGGAAGAAAGGAAGGAGAAAAAGACGAGGGGAGAAATGAGCGATAACGAGGCGGCACGGTCGAGTGGAGGGGAGGAGGAGAGATTCTTACACCAGTGCAGCAGACAAGCAGCGGCATCCGCGCCGAGCCTGGCGCAGGGAAAACAAGTAAGCAGCGTTGTATTACGTCAGAGCCCCCAACTACCTCAAAGAGAGAAACTATCCAAACAGGATAAACCTGGACAATCGAAAATAGACACATTCATGGTGGGGGGACCCCATTCTCTAGAGGTGGAAGGGTCCAAAGGACCCCTCCCTCCCCAGTTAAGGAATTGCACCAAGAAAAAAAATTGAAAATGCAAGAACCGACTGGCCAAAATACAACGGAGGACCTTTTAAAACAAATAATTAAAAAAATGACAGAAAACGGGGAAGAACTAAAAGAAATGAGAAAATTGATGGAGGAGGAAAGAGAGGAGAGAAGAGCAATGGAGGGGGAGATGAAAGTGTGGAAAAATAGGGTGATGGAGCTGGAAGAGAGAATAGACAGAATGGAAAACAGGGAAAGAAAAAGAAATATTGTAGTTAAGGGAATCCCAGAGGGGAGAGGGGAGAGGAGGGAAGTAACAGAGGAAAAGGTGAAGAGAATGATAGACAGCCAAATGGAAATTAAAGACATAAGGGCAGATATGATCATCAGAATAGGCAAAGAAGCCGAGGGAAGAAATAGACCAATCCTTGTGAAGTGCGCAGATGAGATGGAGAAAAAAAGAATCATAGCGGGAAGAACAAAATTAAAAGGATCTAAAATATTTTTGGAGGAAGACTTATCATATGAGGTGAGACAGAAAAGGAAAAAACTATGGCACCTAGCAAAAAAAAATGAAGTGGATAATAAAGAGATAAGATGGAGAGATGATAAGATCTTAATCAGAGGAAGGAGATATGAATTAGGAATAATAGAAGGAGAGGAATGCCTCCTGGAAGTGAACAATGAGGACCAAAAAAACTATTAACCAAGCCACACAGCCAAAAGGACAGAATAAAAGACGACAACTTTAACGGGGACACCACAGACAAGGACGACGATAAAGATCCAAACAAAACGAATAAGGAAGAAAACGTTAATTTGCTTGTATGGAACATAGCCGGCGCTTATAATAAACATCAAGAATTTTGGGAATATGTCAAAGAATTCGACATTATAATTTTGCTGGAAACTTGGGTGGAAGAAATATATGAAGGAAAAATTAAACAATATTTGGGAAAAGAATACAAAATTGTAACAAAACCGGCCACAAGAGAGAAGAAGAAAGGTAGAGCAATAGGAGGACAACTCTTCGAAATCAAAAAGGAAATTTATGAAACTTGGGAAGCAAGAGAATGGAAATACGGATTGCAAATAGACTACAAAAAAAACAATAAAAATGGAACAATCCTAACAGCCTACTGCAACGAAGGTATAAATAAGTTCAGACATACAATAGAAGAAATTATAGAGTCTGCAATCGAGAAAGACAATGAGATAATTTTGCTAGGAGATTTTAACGCTAGAGTGGGGGACAAAGGAGGAGAGGAGAGAAAGAGATCAGAAGACAAAATATCGAACTCAGAAGGAAAAGAGCTGTTAAACTTCTGCAAAAACCAAGCGCTTGTGATTCAAAATGGAAGATTGGAGGGAGACTTAGAAGGTAAAATCACATACGTCGGCCCAAGAGGAGCGTCAACAATTGACTATGTTATCACAAGGGAAAACCTAGATGGACACAGTCTAAAACGACTCCGGATTCAAGATAGAACAGAGTCAGACCATATGCCCTTGGAAATAACACTTAAAGCAGGGAGAAGCATGACGAAGAAGACAGAAGAAAAGGAAATACCTAACAGATGGCGATGGAATGAAGGAAAGAAAAGGAAATTTCTAAGACTGATAGAAGAAAAAAGTAAGGATATAGAATGGGAAAACGCGGAGGGAACAGAGAAAATTGAGAATATTACTAAAATAATGAATGAAGCCGCCGAAAGCCTATATCTCAATAAAAATAAAACTAGACACCAGGACAGAAAATACAGAGAAGAAAAGAAAAAAATGTTGAAAAGGTTAAGAAAATATAAACGAGAAAGAAGAGAAGAAGACAGAGAGGAATACCTGAAGATGAAGAAAGATCTAAGAAATAAACAAAAAGGGACTGGAGCTAGAGAAACTGTGGCAGGAGATAAAAGAAGCAAAAGAAAACCATAAATTTTGGGAAGTAATAAATAAATATAGGAAAAAGAAGAAATAAACTACAAACAACATAACAGGAGAGGAATGGAAGGAACACTTCATCAAGTTACTAGATGGAAGTGAGAAGGAAACCAGTATCGAAACCCTATCAAACGAAGAAGGAAATCAAGAAAATGACGAAACAACCGAGTACTTAAATAGAGACCTTGATGCGGAAGAGATAAAGAGCGAAATTAAAAAACTTAGGAGAGGCAAGGCACCCGGAACGGATAGGTCAATAAACGAGTTCTTCAAAGTGTTGAAAGGAAATATGGCCAAGAACTTCGAGGAAGGGTTAAACGAAATATGGAAAAGCGGAAAGATACCAGAAAGCTGGAGAGAAGGTATAATTTACCCAATATGGAAATCTGGAGATGAAGAGGATGTGAGGAATTACCGAGGGATAACCATGCTCAACACTAGCTACAAAATATTGACCAGTATCATGGCGAAAAGGATAAGAACTTGGGTGGAAGTGCACAAAAAACTAACAAAGACGCAAGCAGGATTCAGGTCGAAACACAGTACCAGGGACCATATTTTCGTACTCAACACAATAATAGAGCAAAAAATTAAAGAAAGGAAGAAACTCTACACTGCCTTCGTAGACTTCAAATCGGCCTTCGATGAGGTATAGATAGGAAAATTCTAATGGAAAAACTAGAACAAATAAAGATAACTGGAAGAATGAAAGTTTATGGCCAACCTGTACAAGACAACGAAAAATCGAATAATGTGTAAGGAAGGGCATACTGAGGCTTTCTGGACTGTGAAGGGACTAAGACAAGGATGCCCGCTGAGCCCGATACTCTTCAACCTGTACATAGACGACATTGACGAAATATGGAAGAGGAAGAACGAAGGAGGAGTCGTCATAAATAACGAAAAAATATACTGCCTCAAATACGCGGATGGCATAGCAATAATGGCCGAACACCCTGAAGAACTACAATCGATGATAGACAGCTTACACAGATATACAAGAAAAAATCGCCTAAAAATAAACATAGAGAAGACAAAAATCGTGACATTTAGAAGAAGAGGACGCAGAGGAAGACCAACAGAATGGAGACTGGACAATCAAACCATAGAAGAAGTAAAAGAAATTAAATATCTAGGATACACTTTCACTCAACATAACGCACACCAACAGCATATAATAAATATAACAGCGAAAGCGACAAGAGTTGTAAACATGGTTTGCAGTATATTCCGAAGAACAAGATGTACCATCTGGAAGCAGATTGAAGAAATGTTCACAGTTTTGATCCAATCTATCATGCTATATGGCGCCGAGATCTGGGGAACGAGGGAATGGAAGGAAATTGAAAAGGTTCAAGGAAGATACTATAAAATGATGCTAGGACTAAGAAGAAATACACCGAGCTACCTATGGAAACGAGAAACCGGAAGGATGGAGATGAAGACAGTGACGGTGAAGAAGACCCTAAAATACCTGCTGTACATAGGACAAATGGAGGTCGACAGACTACCGAAGTTGTGCCTGAAGCAAATTATAAGAGACATTGGAAACAAAAAACCCTCAGAATGGGGAAATA
>JAKCPI010012430.1:0-13500 GCA_023213315.1 Euborellia annulipes | reverse complement strand
GCTTAAATAAAATCATCGGACTGCCTGGGGTCCGAACCTGCGACTTTTGGTATACGAGTTTAGCACGCTAATCCCTACACCAAGCCCCGAGGGCAATAAACTAGTTTATGAATTTGATTTTCAAAAAGTGGGTATTAGGGTGGTTCTTATTTTTAATGGTTTAATTTTTTTTTTTTTTTTTTTTTTTTTTTTTTGCGCTACCAACTAGTTTGGTTTGCATGGAAAAATAATCTGTGTAAAATTTCAGCTATAGGATAAAGGGATAAGGGTGCCCTAAGAGCCTTGAATATTGAAAAAAATCCATCAAGTCCGGTAAAGTTGTAATATTAATTAATATCTCTAAAAACTGTTTTCTGAATGCTTAAAATTTGCAGACAACGAATAAAAAGAATATAAAATAGTAATCTAACAATCATCATCGGACTGCCTGGGTCCGAACCTGCGACCCCTGGTATACAAGACAGGCGCGTTACCAACTAAGCTAAGCCCGAGGGTTGCCGGTATTTTGAAATTCAAGATGAAAAATTTATAAAAAAGGGTGAAATATTTATATTCTGTGGCAACCATTTCTCCTATCTTTCTTTCTTTTGAAATACAAGAGTAAAGTGTGCTTCAAACAAAGTCAAGAACAAAATCATGGGGGTGGAGTGGACAGCTCTATGGGAAGAATGCCTATAAGTTTCCTTTAGTTATATGACACTTGGCTAGATGGCAATACTAGGCTAGTTCAAAATTTATCCTGTAGAGTTCGTTCCATTCGCCAACAAAATAACATTTTTTCATGAGTTAAATAAGAAATACATTAAGTGGCTTAAAAATATGGATATAAAATGAATTAAAACATTCATTAACATATTTTAAATAAAAAATAACAAAAAATCATCTCGATTTTGAATAAGTATAAATTGTAAAATTACATAATGGACTTGAACATGACAAAAGATAATCATTCTTGTATTTATTATTGTAGGCCCTGAGGATGACTCAATAAGAGAGTCGAAACGTAATACGCGTCCGTTGGCCAAGAAAAGCTGAAATAAAATAAAATTATAATTGAAAACTGTAATTTTATTTAAAAAAATTATATATATTTCATATATATATATTCCAAAATTTACTCACCTAGATCCACGAGCGGCGAATACATCCTGTTCCTTCGATTAAGTTTATTAAAATGGACAAAAATCGCCATGGATTCTCGAATTCAATAAATGAATTAACTTTTATATATATAATAACATTTATAAAGTATTTATTGTTAAAAGATCAATGAAAATCAACCAAATGCATTAAATATTATTAGCTACCATTCTGACATCTCTTGGCAAATTTTTGATTTTTTTGGGCATACTTGTTATGACACACAACGCCATCTTAGCGGGAAAAACATGCGTAACCACTTCGCTCCCGTGCCCTCTTAAGTGGTCAGTATCAAAACATCTGAATTGCAACAAGCTCGAGTTCAAATCTCTCTGGGAGCAAGTTTTTTTATTCCCTGCTTACTTTTAGTTCCATGAGAATGGTATAGATGGCCCTAAACTTATAAACAATTTTTAACCTTGAGCTGTTCAATCTTGATTGTATGATCTGTGGGTAAAATGAGAATATACATTTTAAAGAGCATTTAAAATTTTTAATCAAAATTCTTAGAGCAAATTTAGAAAAATCGAAAAAAAAAACTGAAAAAGTACATCAAGCCGATTTCTAAAGGGCATCAAAGAAAGAGAGAAGTTATAATCGATTTATGTATATAATAATAATCTTTGCGTGCGTGTGTGTGTGTGTGTGTGTGTGTGTGAGGTGATAATGGATCTTTGCATCCTGTAGCTTGTTCACCATTCAACGGATCGTTGTTCGCCTTTCTACCCACACACACACACACACACACACACACAGGATGGGTTGTTATATAAAAGGTGTCTTTGTTGCTCTTCTGCTGCTTCCGTCTACAGAGAGAGAGAGAAAAGGAAGAAGCTGCCTGCACCGTTCGTTCGTTCGTTCTTTTGGCACGACCATCCCCCCTCCGCGCTTTTGACTTCCTCTCTTTTTGCTCTGGTGCTCAGCCAAAAACCAGAGTTGAGATAATAAACCAACGGGACACACTCTAACACCCTACATCCAATCCACCTCTTGCATGTTGTCAACATCATCTACACATTCAAAAATCTTCTTTTTTTGTTCAATTTAAATGTTGATTAATATTTATTTACTCAAAATTATAACAAAAAAAATCTGGTGTGACTGTCGCACCCGATTTTTCGTGTCGACATATATTACAAAACCAGGGCCTCCCAGGCCCGGTCACTCCGTTTTTTCTCAATATCTCTCAGAAAAAGCTTATTATAAATTTCAAGTTTTTAATATTCCTCCATTTATTCATAATAAATGTATTTTTAAAGAGTTTTTCAAAAAAAAAAAAAAAATTTTCTATGCCTTAATTTTTTCTTCGAACCACTTTACAAACACAAAGTCACAAGGAGGGCCTCCCAGGCCCTTGGGGTTTCTGGGTATTTAAAACACTTTAAATACAACCTATTATGTATTATGTATTTAAATATTTGAAATTGTCATGTCTTTTTTAAATAATAAAATAAATATTATCAAATTCTTTAGAAATTTTGAAAAAATCAAGAAAACGACTTGACTTTCGTATCTCAAGCTTCTCTATAGTTTTGAGATTAAATCTTCTGATAACTTTCAAGTAGCTCTCGGGGCTTGGTGTAGGGGTTAGGGTGTTAACCTCGTATACCAAAAGTCGCGGGTTTGGACCCCAGGCAGTCCGATGATTTTATTTAAGCCGAATGTATACTATTTGACGAATTTTTATGGGGGAATTTTAAAGTGAAACTTTTATTTGATCCTCTCAAATTTTTTTGCTCCTCTATCAGCATGTTGCGTTACAAGCCGTGACGTCAAAGGCCGTGAAGCTACAAGTCGTGACGACAAAAATAGGAAAGTTGAAATTTAATATATATGACAAATTATAAAAAATAATTGTGAGATTTAATTATTGAATTATTAAATTGATAAAATATAATTTTTTAAATAATTTAAAAATGATTCAAATCTTCAATTACTAAATAAATATTGTTCTCAGTTTTTAACATGCGTCTATTGATTTCCCATTTTCCAATTATTAAGTTAAGATTAAAAACGCGATTTGAATACCCTTAATTGAATAATTTTCAGTTAAACGCCTACCATCCGAAAAAAAATTTCACAAAACCACACAATGATTTTTTTTTTTTTTTTTTATTCACAGTATTAAGAATTTGACCAGAGTGATTTTACTGTGAAATTCATTTAAAGAATAAATAAATACTTATTTATAGCCAATTTTAATTTTGAGGTTATGACTGCTTCATACTCTTTGTTTTTTCAAAGGATCTACATTTTTTTTTTTTTTAATGCTCTCTGTTGTTTATGCATGTTCAAAGAGTCAGAATGGGATTGTAAAAGACAATAGTCAAGAGAACATGAAACGCAGACATCGAAAACGGTGAATAGCCCCCCCCCCCCCCCTCCCTTTCGACTAATACCTAAAAAGGCCCTTTATTATTATTCTAGAGCACACAATACTCTACTTTTCCATGCAACTGATCTCACTCTCTCTCTCTCTCTCTCTGCTGAACTTTGCCTCAAGAAGAAGAAGATTACAGGGTGAATTATAGCACTGTGATATCTAATTGCACCCCCCCCCCCCCCTCCACCCCCCACAGACAGACAGACACCTACTCCAACGTGCACTTTCTGCGCCATTTCCCTGCCATCTTATTAACCCTCCTTCCCTGTCCCGGAAACTTGTTTTTATTTCAACCCTTTTTTTAGTGGCGGGGGGGGGGGGGGCGCACGACCCTTTTTATTTTATTTTTTTTTTGTTCCTCCCAAAGCACAATCGTCGTTATATTAAACTAAATTAGTCTTGAAAGGGGAATGAGATTAATTTATCTTGTTTTTTTTTAACTAGCAAATAGCACTATAAAGAATTAAAACAAAATGTTCATCAGTTCATTTGTCGAAGCTTGTAAAATATTCACTAAATGATATAATATAGATTATTTGAATGCAATGTCCGTCTGTCTGTCTGTCACGATCTGTTTGGGCAACTTCTTATAATTTTTAAACGAAATTCTAGGGTTTACAGAAAAATTATTTTCGTCACGAAATTTCTATTTTTTTTTTTTGAGTTATTAATTGTTGAAATTACGATTTCTTCCAGAGGAATTTATTATTTGATTACAGTTTGATCAATTTCCCGGCTGAATTAGGTTTATAGAGATTCTCAAATTCTCATTTGAAGGCAATTAATTGTAATAATTAATTTTTACTTTCTCTTACCTCTATATAAGTTAACTAGTCGCATAGCCCGCCTTCGGCGTGTTTTCCGTCTGCCCAGGGGGCCGCGCTCCCTGAACCCCCTTGCTCGCCTCCAGCAGTCAAGTTTATCACCAATTTGAGATATTTCGGTTGTTGAAGTGTAAGATGTTAAGGAAGGAGTTTGAGTTCGATATTACCGATCGTGCTTATTTTTGTCCATTTTGTTCCATTTGAATGATCCGAAAAATAACAAAATTTAACTCTGACAAGAAAAAAATAAAATACTCCATCTTGTAGAGGGAAAGATTCTCTTTCAAATAGGGCTAACACAAAACATTATGCCAATACATTTTATGCTTACCGCCATTTCAACCAGGGAGGGGGGGGGGGGGCAAAAAATTTTTTTTTAGAAAATTAAAATACTCGTAATTTAATATATTCAGATACAGTAGAATAAATATTTTTAATTTTCTTATTTTAATTCAATATAAAATGTTTTTAGAAAATAAAAAATACAATAGGGTCTACCAGGTATATAAAATATTTTGGAAAAATATAATAAAAAAAAAACTTTTTAAAAAATGCTTTTATTTAAATTGAACTAAAAGAGAAAAATAATTTAATTTAATTGTTCTTGTTAAAATTGTTTAATATTAATGACTTAAAATAAAAGCATGGGGCGCTCATTGATATTCGTAGCTTAAGGGAAGCCTCGGAATAACTTCGAAGCGCCCACGCTTTTATTTTAAGTCATTAATATTAAACAATTTTAACAAGAACAATTAAATTAAATTATTTTTCTCTTTTTAGTTCAATTTAAATAAAGCATTTTTTTAAAAAGTTTTTTTTTATTATATTTTTATTTTAAACTTTTTAGTCTTTTTTATTATAGATAGAGTATTAAATAAAAAAAAAAGGAAGGCAGGAAGCGGGAGGCATCAAATAAAGTACCACATTAGTTTAGTCTATTTTGATAAAAACCTTCAGGCAATAGTTGTCATCAAAAATTACCCTTAAATATCAAATTACACAACTCTAGCTCACTGGGAAGTCTTCAAAATAGATTAATTCGTGTAGGGTTTCAAATAAAGTACCACATTAGTTTGGACTATTTTGGTGAAAAATTTTTTACAAGGGTGTCCCTAAAAATGAGCCTTAAATATCAAATTTCACACCTCTAGCTCATCGGGAAGGCTTTTGAAAATAGATTTGTTTGCGTGAGATTTCAAATAAAGTACCACATTAATTTGGCTTATTTTGGTGAAAAATTTTTTACAAGGGTGTCCCTAAAAATGAGCCTTAAATATCAAATTTCACACCTCTAGCTCATCGGGAAGTCTTGAAAATAGATTTGTTTGCGTGAGGTTTCAAATAAAGTACCACATTAGTTTGGACTATTTTGGTGAAAATATTTTTACAAGGGTGTCCCTAAAAATGAGCCTTAAATATCAAATTTCACACCTCTAGCTCATCGGGAAGGCTTTTGAAAATAGATTTGTTTGCGTGAGGTTTCAAATAAAGTACCACATTAATTTGGCCTATTTTGGTGAAAAAATTTTTACAAGGGTGTCCCTAAAAATGAGCCTTAAATATCAAATTTCACACCTCTAGCTCATCGGGAAGTGCCCTAAGCAAAGATTCAAAGTTGGTGACCTTGAAAGAGTAAGTTAAATAAAAGCATTTAATAATTAATTAAAAAAAATGAATTTCCTACTCTTTTAGTTTTTACTTTCTCTTTTTTTAATTTATTTTTAAAAAGTAGAGATGTATCATTTTTAAATAAATGGAATAAAAGAAGACATATTGCCCCCCTCTCCTCTGCCCCCTCCTATAGGATGCCAGGGGGGGCAATGTACCCCTGCCCCCCCCCCCCAGTTTCCGGCGCCTATGATTTCAACCAATAATTAAATCTCTCAAATAGAAAATTTAAAAATTGTTAATTAATTCTTTTATTTTTCTTTAATTAACTACCATAGAAATATATGTGATAAAAGTGACGTTTCTTGACGCAATCCTCAAAAATTATTATTATTATTTTTTTTAAATACCAAGGAGAGTAATTTTCGTAACTCTTTAATGATATCTTAATCCATTAAGAATTTAATTTAATTTTTATCTTCAAATTTAATTTTCAAAAAAAAAAAAAAAAAAAAAGAATATATAAGAATTTTTAAAAAAATATTATCTTGTCATATTTTTTTCTTCCTTCTCATTTAATAATTAAAAGAAAAGAAAGAAAGAAAAAAAAGCAGATTTCTTTTAACGTTGTTACCTTCTATTTAAAAAAAAAAAGAGGGTGCAAAAAGCAAATATTAAACTTTGGTCTTATATAGTCAGGGGGAGGTGCTCAAAGAATAAAAGGATGCGACTGCAGGGGGCGGGGGGAGAGAGAGAAATAAAAAATATAATTTTTTTTTATACATCTTAAAGTTAGTTATTATTATTATTATTACAAAAGAGAGCGAATAAATAAAAATATAAGGAAGAATTTTAATCAGGATTTTAATGAATAAAAAAAAAAAAAAATAAGAGAAGAGAGAAAAAAAATAATAAATAAATATAATTCCCAAGGGCGTAAGGATGAATAAATGTTTGTCTCTTAAAGGTGAAAATAGGAGATAAAATTCTCTTTGACGATCTCCTTGATATTTAACGTTTAAAAGAAAAAAAAACGGAGTGGGGAGAGGGGGGGGGGGGGGTCCTTTAATTATTAAATTGTATTAAATATAGAGTTTGTCAAAAATAGGCCGTTGAAGGACTTTTTAATTTAAAATCTTTAAACTACTGTACTCTCAGCCTAAGAATTTAAACAACGTGTTAAATAAAATTAATTTTAACTATTGCACATAAAATATCGAGACTCCACAATAAGTACAGTTACAAAATACAATAATATCAAAAATAAAACGTAACTGCAAAAATATTAAGACAAAACAAGTTTTTATCGAAATTCAAAAATCTGGTGTGACTGGCGCACAGCACACAACTTTCTCTTACCCTCGGTAATCGAAAGTTGTGTACTGTGCTTGTCACACCAGATTTTTTGTGTCGACATATATTTAGTTCCCGACAGTACGGAACATTTGAATTCAGATGTAAAATTTATAAGTATGGGAAAATATTTATATTTTGTTACCATGGCAACCATTTCTCCTATCTTCCCTATGAAATACAAGAGTAAAGTGGTCTTCAGAAGATTTCAATCGCAAAATGAGAATATACATTTTAAAGAGCATCTAAAAAATAATTGATTTTTGAATTTTAAAAAAAATCGTTGGAGCAAATTTTGAGAAAATCGAAAAAAACTGAAAAAAGTACATCAGTAAAGTACTAGTAATCTTTGGCCGATTTTGATTAAAAGCTTATTTTTCCGGTCCCGGGGGTGTTTAAGTTAAATATAGAATTTCATCCTCGTAGCTCAATTCCTTCATGCTTAAAATTGAACACAGACACACCCACCCACCCACCCACACACCCACCCACCCACCCACACACAGACAGACCATGTCGCGAAAACCACTTTTTTGGATTCAGGGGACCTCAAAACGTGAAGATCCATCAAAATCTCGACATCGAATTTTTGACATGAACCAATACTTTCTCTCTATATATATATTACATATATACATAGTTAAGAAAGTAACAATAGCGCTGAATCGGCGAAAAAAGTCTCTACTACCAATTAAAATTATATTAAATTATACAATTTGTTATTTAATAAGATCCCGGTAGTGTCATTTCTTGGGGAGTGGGTGCAAACTTTTTTTTTTTTGTAAAATTTACTTACAAATAAAAGGTATCTAAAATTTGGGTAAAAAATATTTAATTTTAATCTAACTTTGAGGATGTACAAGATTAAATTAAACTCACTAAATGCAATAAGAATACAATACCAAAACAATATAAATACAATATTAAGACAATAAAAGTGCAATAAAAATACAAAAGCAAACCAATAAAAATACAAAAGCAAAACAATAAAAATACAATAACAAAACAATAAGAATACAATAACAAAGCAATATTAACACTTTAGTAAAAATAAAATCACAGATTGATTTTGCAAGTCTTGCAAAAATCAAATATTTGGTTTATTAGTTCGTGGCTATTACATTTTATTCCGGCAGTTAAAATTCAAGATGTAAAATTTATAAACAGAAAAATATTTATATTTTGTTACCATGGACTTTCCTTTGAAGTACGAGTACAAGAGCAAAGTGTATACTACAAACAATTTTGTCTACAAAATTTTAAAAAGCAATCCACTTGACCTGGAAGGATAAATAAAAAAAAAAAATTAAAATTGTTTATTAGTTTTAATAAATAACCCACCTACAACGACGAGTAAAACTGCTAGCACGGAATAATTTTAAAAAGCATCTAAAAAAAAAATTTGATTTATTAATTTTAATAAAAATCGAATTTTGAGAAAGTCGGAAAAAAACAAACCAAAAAATAACCTTAGTAAAGTACTTGTACTCTTTGGTAGATTTTGTTCAAAAGCTTTCTGTAACATTTCAGGAGATTGACTAACTGATATATAAAATTTTAACTTCGTAACTCATTTCGTTCATACTTTATTTTGAACATAGATACACCATTTTCAAGGAACTCACTCACTATTTTTTTAGCTTCAAAAGGTGTATTTTAATGTCAAAAATACAATGTCGAGAAAAAATCTCGACCTTACCATAAACCAACGACGTGATAATTATCTATACATTGAAAAAAAAAAACCATAAAAATCGGTCAAGTAGTTTCGAAGTTATAAAGTTATAAAGAAAAAGTTGAAAATTAAATCTCACTGTATTTGTTCGATATTTAATCAAATATATTGAATTTCAATTTTAATTTATTTGATAGAAAATTTAATTTTAAACAATATAAAAAATTTCAAATTTTTCACTATAATTCTTGAATTTGAATATTTCACTCTCACTGCTTGCATACATCAGAAATAAAATAGCTTAATCAGTTTTCTCAATTATCACTTAAAATTTCCATCATGCCTCCTCTCAGACTGGGATTAGCCTATTGCGTGGAATCCAGCGCCTTTATTTTCTCTCTCTCTTTCACTCCTACCCTCTTCTCTTCTGGTTTTCTAAGGAGACGTCGACGATACAGGATGATGATACAGGGTGTATATAAAACAATATTACTCATTAATGAAGAAAAAAAAAATTGTTCTGGACATTGCATATTCACACCTCTTGTTTTTTTTATTTTAAAGGAGAAAAATACCACTAGAGTTTAAAAACCCTTGGTCTGAAACGTAAATTGGATTGATATTAATAAAATTTCTCTGTTAAATATAATTTTTGCAAAAATAAAAATTAGAACAATTTAATTTAATTAGTGAAGATAAATTCGCGTTCAAAAATTTAATTTATATAAATATTTATAGAAAAATAATTATAAGATTTAATATATTATTTATTTTTTTTTTTTAATTATAAAAATGTCTGAACTTAGAAACTATTCGACGAATTTTTATGGGGGATTTTTTTTTTTAGATTTACAGTATAAAGACCAGAGTTTTACCAGAGTGATTTGAAGCTTTATTTTAATGTAAAATTCATTTAAAGTGTCCTGAAATTTCTAAATTGAAATTAAATTTGTATCCAAATCCAGAGATGTAATAGATGAATATTTCAAAAGGAAGTTTACATTAATGTAATTAACCTAAATTTAGGTTAGTTTTTAAAAGTAAACTATTTTAAGTAAATTAAATCCCAAGGAACTTTTCAGCCAGGAGATATAAATATAAATAAAAATATCTTTTTTTTGCTTTTTATTCGCCGACGTTTCGGTCGCCAATCACTACCTATATCAGGGCAAATATTGTTAATTATACATAATCTTAGGTATTTTGAATAAGAGACTCCGAGTAAGTAAGTAAATGATAATTGTTGTACATATCAAATAGCCAAAAAAAGAAATTTTATATGATTGCAATAGACATTAAAATACCTAAGTTCGTGTATAGTTAACAATATTTGATGAAGGTCGTGAATGGCGACCGAAACGTCGGCGAATAAAAAATTGTCTTATATCTCCTCGCTGAAAAGTTCCTTCGGACCACTCATAAATATTATAATTTGAGACTGTTGTTATTTATGTATTGTTAGTTTCTGAAGATGGTCCCAAACAGATCCGAAATGTCAGCAAGAAGGGCATATTTATAAAATAGAAATCTCACTAACTCCACTCTCTTTCTTTATTCTATCTATAACATTTAAAATTAAATTATCATCTAATCATAAAATAAATAAATAACTCAAGGTTAAGTTTCAAAAGGATTTTTAACTTAACCTTGTATTATTTTATTTATCTATAATTATTAGATGATAATTTAATTAAATTTAAAAATCTTTCAACTAATGCCAAAGGTGAGTTCTTTGGTTAAATATAATTTTTGCAAAAAAAAAAAAATTATTTTAATTAGTGAAGATAAATTCGCGGTCAAAAATTTAATTTATATAAATATTTATAGAAAAATAATTATAAGATTTAATTAATATTAATATTATTTTAATTATAAAAAATGTCTGGACTTAGAAACTATTCGACGAATTTTTATGGGGGGGATTTTTTTTCTTTAGATAATTTTACCAGAGTGTTTTGAAGCTTTATTTTTAATATAAAATTCATTTAAAGTGTC
Source organism: Euborellia annulipes (assembly GCA_023213315.1). Taxonomy (NCBI): domain Eukaryota; kingdom Metazoa; phylum Arthropoda; class Insecta; order Dermaptera; family Anisolabididae; genus Euborellia; species Euborellia annulipes. The sequence continues at coordinate 2,522 of JAKCPI010012430.1, read as the reverse complement.
CTGAAATTTCTAAATTTAAATTAAAAATTAATAGTACATCAATCCAATTTTTGTCTTTAAATAAATAGATGATTATTAACGTTATTTTTTTTGTTCATGGAATAAATAGAGATGTTCCAATTCTTTGTCACCCTATACCCTCACTCTCTCTCTCTTTCCCCGGTCTCATCTTAAAGAGTCTGAATCTTAATGGGATTAAGGTGAAGCGAAAATTCGCTCTCTCTCTCTCTCGCTCCCTTTTTAGACAAGAGCCGAGCCGAGCCGCCTTAAATGGACCCCCCTTTGCCTTTGCTGTGGCTAAATCGCTTTTTAAATATATTGTCTCTCTCTCTCTCTCTCTGGTTCTTTACAAAAGAACACACAACACAACAAGCCACAAGATGATAGGCACTTTTCAAGGAGAAAATCGTTTAATGAATCGCCCTTTTTTTTCCTCTCTTAATTAACAATCGTATTAATTGTTATGCGGGGAAATATATCAACGTCGTGATTTTTTTTAAAAATTATTATTTTTTGACGGAAATCAGACAAAAATGTAATCAATCTTTATCTAATTTTTAATTTCGATCGCCTGCGTTTCGGACTCAAATCGAGGCCTTCCTCAGGAGTATCTATCCCATTGGTATTTTACTAACTACCGATTGTCCTGAGGAGGGACGAGATTTCGGCCGAAACGTCGGCAATGAAAAATTAGATAAAGATTGATTAAATTCTTGTCTGATTTCTTTCCTGACCTAACCTTTTAAAAATCTAATAATAATTTTATTTTTATGAAAAAAAATAACAAAAATGGATCTTTTTTTGGTCAATCTTTTTTTAATGAAAACAAAAATGACGTTTCAATTCTAGATTGGAATTATCTTCCGAATATTTTATTTTTATGACAATATTTTGTCCTCTTCTACCCTGACCATAGGAGATTTTTCTCTTTGATTTGTCCTTTTAAATTTTAGTAAACTCTAATAATTTTCCCCCTTTGAATACTTATCGCCCCCCGCTTATTTATTGCCCCCCTGATATCCTAATTCGCCCACTTGGGGGCCATCGCCCCCCAGGTTGAGAATCCCTGTTCTATGCCATACCGGTATACTTAAGGCTCTAGCTATCAGGTGGGGACTTAATTGTGGCGCTCACTGTACGGTTAGAAAGAATGATTTTTCAGCTTAAGATTTCACCATATATTTTTTTTTCCTATCATTTCATTTTACCGCGTTGCGGTAAATTCTAATTTGAAAGTTTAAAACCCTGTAGATTCCGAACGGCCATTCAGATCAGACTAAATTTGATGTCACTTTGTATAGAAAGAAAACCTCCAATAGAATAAATAAAAAAATCCCGATTAATAAACTCTAAAATCAATTTTTTTTTTTCAAAAAACGTGATTTTTTAAGCAAAAAATCACCATTATTCCGCAATGAATATCTATTTGACCATAAAAGCTATATTTAATCTAAATATATTTTTAGAAAGATTGTTTCAATACCCTTTCTTCCCCCCGGGACTTTTTCTTTTTAGATATGTCGTCATTTTACCGCATGAAAGCTCGCGGCGGGATTTTTTTTTATTCGTCGTTCAACTTCTGAGATCATTTTGATTGTGTTTATTTATTAGATGAAATCAACCCATCCAAATTACCTTCCTTTGAGTAGATACAAAAAGAAATTTTCAAAAAAAAAAAAAAAAAAAAAAATTGAAAGTATAAACGTCACTCTTTTTATTGACTTGTTTGCATTTGGCATAAAAATCATTAAATATTTATATATAAAAGGGCCTTTCTTCATTTTAAAGGTTTTTCAATTTTATTTTTTTTCTGCCTTTTTGGTTTATCGATTATCAATTAAACGATAATTATTTAGTGGTTTAAACGATAACAAAAAAAATATAGCTACAAATAAATTATGAAAATATATCAGAGTTGAATTATTAAAATTTATTTTTTAAGGTTATCGATTATATGAGAAAGGGGAGAGGGGGGGGCTGCCGCCCAGGGCTTCATAATACGTATTAAAGCGGGTTATTTTATTAGGAAAGAAAAAGAGGAAGCATTTTTCAAAGTGAGTAGGATCCTTTCCCTTCTTGGGTTTCTACCAACAGTTGACAAATTTTATTTATTTAAAAAATTCTTTAAATAATATTTGAATTATTTAGAATAATTAAATTTTTTTAGTCTTTATAAAAATAAAATCCCACTATAAATAACCGACGTGAAATTATCTATACAATGAAAAAAAAAAACCATGAAAATCCGTCAAGTAGTTTCGAAGTTATAAAGTTATAAAGCCCCCGGGTGTGGCGTAGTAGGTAGAGTGCCTACCTCCTATACCAAACGTCGCGGGTTCGGACCCAGGCAGTCCGATGATTTTATTTAAGCCATTTGGATACCAGATGGCTTAAATAGAAATGCCTGAACCCACAATAGATAAATATATATATATTACAACGGTTATCGTCTAAAGTCTTAAATGGCCTAAGTTGCCGAAAAGACTGTGTGAATGTGTGTGTGAGTGTGAATGAGAAAAAGG
>JAKCPI010012429.1:0-13074 GCA_023213315.1 Euborellia annulipes | reverse complement strand
CTCCTTCCCCCGCGCTGTCCCTGTAACTAAGCCCAATTGATTATAAAATTTTAATCTTTCTTTAAATTTGGGTCTAAAATTTTGTCGCCTCTAAAATTTTGCCACCCTAGGCCCTGGCCTTGCATCACGGGCCTAACCATATATCCACCATGAATAATGGTATTATTTTTTTTTTAGCTTAATCCCACAGATTCCAGGTTAGAGGAGTTGGACGTTTACGTTATAAATAAGGAAACACAATTTCTCTTATTTTTTTATTAAAATTTTTTGGCCAACTTGATGCGCAAACATAAGTTTCGTCCTATTAGACATCAACAGTGCCTGTAATAATAACAATTATCTTTAAGACATTATCCACCATCTCAACAAAACCATAACCAAATCAATTTTTAGCCCACGGGGCTTGGAGTAGTTGGTAGCGTGTCTACCTTCTATACCGAACGTCGCGGGTTCGGACCCCAGGCAGTCCGATAATTTTATTTAAGGCATTTGGATACCAAATGGCTTAAATAGAAATGCCTGGACCCCCAATATGTACATTAATCAATAACGGTATCGTTTAAAGTCTTAAATGGCCTAAGCTGCCGAAAAGACTGTGTGAATGTGAGTGTGAATGAGAAAAAGTGGAATGTTTAAAAAAAAAAAAAAATCAATTTTAGATACCAAAAATATTATGTCATTCTTAATAAAACAAAATTCATTTTTTTTAAAAACTCAAGTTTCTCTCACTTCATTTTCAGAAGATCCATTAACAACATATTTTCAATCATTTCAATCAGTCCACAGATGTTAAAGATCCTTTATTTTAAATGGTAATTCGTGTTTCTTAGAGGGGGTGGGGATTTGATATATTAATATATTTATAAATTATACATAATATAGTTAAGTAGAATTTGTTAATTTCTTGGATATCTTCGGTTGCGATTTGTTCACTGTTCAAACGTTTCTTAATAACTAATATCTGGCGTCCGGGGCACATGCCCCACTGCCCTCCCCTCCCATAGATCCGCCCCCTGTCGGGCATTTTTTCTCTACTAAATTTCCATTTTTATTGTTTTTTTTAATAACGATTCTTTAGGCATGCATTTTCACAATATAATAGGCCTAAATATATTTTTAAATATGCATTTATTATTATTCTTTTTCAATCAACATCATTGTGATGAATTTTAATTCTCTATACAGATAAGAATAATAAGTAATACCTGCGTATTTAGAATTGATAGAGTTTGAATTAAACATGTTTCAGATAATTTTTATAGTCTTATTGACAAATGTAAAAAAAAAGAGTCTTGAACAATGAATCATAAAATTTTTACTATTTTTTGTCGAATATATTCCCAAACAAGACGTAAGCAGGAAAATTTTTTCGGGAGAGAGCTTTGGAACGAGCCCTTCTGCATAAATGATATAAAATATTTTTTCTAATTCCATACAGCACCTACCTGTCTCGCTATTTTATTTCAAGGGTGGTCACCTCTGGTGCACTCATGATTAATATTAATATAATTATTTCTGAAGAACATGGATTGTGAATGGGAGCCAGGAAAAATAAAACCAGATAAAAATAAAATTAATTTTTATCAGATTTTTCTTTATTTGATTGTCGACGTTTCGGATGCCAGTCGTGTCCTTCCTCAGGATCTATAATCAATACATAAATAATTATAATAAAATATCAGCAAAGACAATTATTTCTTCTTCATTATTTTTCTATACTCACAATCAATTGACAAACAAATACAGATGGACGTATTTTGAACGAAAACTGAAATCGTACATGGGATAGAATGAAGAGAAGAAATGATTGTCTTTGCTGATATTTTATTTTAATTATTTATCTTAGGTCCTGAGGAAGGACGCGACTGGTCCTCTATCCTTATTTCTTGATCAAATTGCTTAAGCTCATAAATTGTCTGAAAGAGCATAATAAATAAAATAAAAGCGCATAAATGGCTTATTTACTCCCGCCAGCTAGTTAAGGCCAGCTAGTGTAGTGTCTTTTTATAAAATCTTTTAGAAAATATTTATATATTGAATAGCTAACGACTATAATTATGCTGAGGAGTTCATATCTGATGAATACTTGAATTGCAACCTCGAGTTTCAACTGTCAATTTTTCTGTGCACAATGAACGAGTTTTCCATCATGACAATAGAAGAACATTTTGTAAATTCAATATTTCAATGGAGGTCAGAACTCTTCTCCAAAAATAAATTTAGCTATTATCTAAACAATTTGTTGCTTCCTTTAACTCAAATTAATTTAAGTAAGTAATTATAAATAATTAATTATAAATTCCTGACTTTTAAAAAAATAATTTTTGTTTTTCTATAAGCTTATTCCATTTATTTTTCTTAGCAAATATTTGTCTCTTTCAAGAACAATTTTTAGGCATGCCATTCCAATAATTTATATTTCTGTCAAAGTAAAGTCTCTTCTCAATTTGTTATGAATACAATATCTTTACTTTGGACACCGTGGCCAATAAGAATTGCGAAGCACCCTTATATATGAAAAAAAAAATATTAAAAAATTATTTTTAGCCATGTTGATGGTTCTAATTGGAACCGAAACTGGAATGCAGTTGTCAGCCTATAAATTTCTAAAAAAAAAAAAAATTACAATCATTTCTTATATATCGATGAAATAATAATTGTCCATAAATGCAAATTATAATACTTGCATCTCTTTTAGTTTTTATTACACTAAGTTGTTCAAATAATTTTTTCTTCAAATAAATCTCAGATCTCTTAATTTTTTTCAAAGGCGAGTTTTGACTTGAGAACAAAAAAAAAACTTCTCTATCGTAATTAAGCGAAATAACTGGCGAAGGTAAAAGAGAAGCAGCAGCAGCGAGTGAGGGGTGTGTGGTGACTTTGGGGTGGGGTGTGTTGCTTCTTCGTCTCTTTTTGTAAAGAAACCCCAATCTTTAGCCAACTTTCCACTTGGTCTCTTTTTCTTGAAAGAGTTTCGCTGATGGCTGCAGAAACGATCTTCAGAATAGAGCGGTAATGAACTCCTCTCCCCCGATTCCCGCGACTCCTTCAGGAACTACTAGTTCCTGTCCCTGTGTAATTAGCCTCTGTTTGCTAGTCAATGGGCAATCCTTGATAATGGACACTCTCGCCTAACGACCACCAACGAACCGAGGATTCGGAGGGGGCAATTGGATTTATTATGTCATGTTATATACATCGGATGCACACCCACCAACGCCCATTCATATTTTATTACTGTATTTATCTTGATAAATTCACAAGACACACGTCGCAAAAATAAGGAAGAAATTCTACTTTGAGTTTTAAATGGATATAGCGAAAATAATTCTAATATATTGAGTATCTTTTGGGTTTCCCTTCTCTACGATATTTTTGAATTTAGCGAAGGCCACAAGAAACGATCGGCAATTATAAAGTGGTAATGAACGCCTCTCCCCTACACCCGCGACCCTACAAGGGGAGGGGACTAAAGCGTGGGTACTTACCCTGAGATTTGCAAAAATCCTTTTTTTTGGACACTCGCCCCCGGGGGGGGCAATATGGATTTTTTATGATGTTAAATCTCGGATTCACACCCACCAACACCCTTGGCAAATTTGATTTGTATTTTTATTCTGACAAACCAAGTGCAACACGTCTCTTAAATTACCGAAGCCCACGGGGCGTTTTTAAATGGATAGAGGAAGTGGACCCAAATAATTCTAATATAATTGAGAATAAATTCCTTGGAGATATTCACCTATCTGGAAGATAGTTTTGAATTGTGTGTATGTTGTTATGTTTTTTATAGGTCACAAAGAAAAGAATGGAAATTATAAATTGTTAAAAAAGGCAGGGCTACATAAAAATATAATCAAATAAAAAGAGTCTCATTTTGCCATTGAAATCTTCTGAAGACCACTTTACTCTTGTACTTCATAGGAGATATTGGCCATGGTAACGAAATATAAATATTTTCCCATACTTAAAAATTTTACTTCTTGAATTCCGATATATCGGCGGAAACTAAATATATGTCGACACGAAAAATCTGGTGTGACAAGCACAGAACACAATTTTCGATTACCGAAGGTAAGAGAAAGTTGTGTGCTGTGCGACAGTCACACCAGGTTTTTTTTAGAGTCTCGACTTCTGTGGCTTTCAGCGGGCTTTCACCAGCCTTCTTTTTCTGGACCACCCATCCAGGGGTTGAGCAATGTTGGAAGAAAATTTTTACCGATGACCTGACTGCTCTCTGAGATTTCCTGACTTCTTATTCTAAATTAATTAATTAATAATCTCCAGAATACGGTCTTATGGATCTAATAAATTCCTTGATACCACCCCTCAAAAAGAACGTTAATATATTTAATTTTTTTTCTTTTCGTTTGTTTGAGAGAAAAAAAGAGGCCCGGTGTCTTTCTTGTCTCTGTGTCAAAGACATAAATTAACCCCGGTGACAAATGTCTCAATCGGTTGAGACCGCCAACGCCAACACCTCGATCGTCCACAGATAGACAGGTGAGGTAATTTAAGGAGCTCCATGGGTGGGATATTAGAATTAAGACAATGGACCTCACCTCCCTTAGGGTTGGGTTACCCTGGACCCTGGACCCGGGTCCAGCTGGCTTATCTTTCTCTCTCTCTCGCCTCATTTATCACTTCCCCCCACCCTACACCTTCATCGACTCTTTAATTAACTTTATAAAATATAAATAAAATTAGGATCCAGTATATGATAACGCTATCTAATTAAAAATAATTCATAGGTTAAAAAAATAATTTTTGTTATTTTCGTTACTAGTGCCTCAGAGCCTCTCTCCAAGAGGCACTTGAGATTATATTTTAATTTCTTATTTATAAAATTCTTTTAGTGAAGTATGATCAATATGAAGTTAAAATCCTACCGTATACTATTAAACGAGCAATGTACAGTCACTTTCCAATTAACCGCCACCCCTAGAGAAAAGAGCCGTGAAGTTAGACAACCAGAGTGTTTAGAAAATAAATAAATAAACCTTTTTTAATATTTCAGTGGAAATACTATTTTTTGAGGCAACAATTACAGCAGCTATTCGCTCTGGTTGTCTAACTTCACGGCTCCTTTCTCTAGGGGTGGCGGATAATATTGAAACTGACTGTACAGTGAGGGTCAATATTAAGTCCCATCCATACGTTTTCTACTTGTGATTATTTCATTATTTTTATAAAAGAAAATTATAATCTTTATTGGAAATATTCTAGGTTTGAACATAATTATGTAAGCATATCAGTTCTCGAAAACGGCTCTAACGATTTTTGTCAAATCTTAAATATATACTATTTTCGGTACGACTATGAAATTACGCTAGGTCTCACTTTTGAGAAAAATTCGGGAACTTTTTACTGATAAACTTTTTTTAGTTTTTTCTAATTTTCTCTAAATTCCCTCTAACGATTTCTTTCAAATTTTAAATATTTCCTAGTTCTGGTATAGAAAACAAATTGTCTTCAGGAAACCTCAAGTACTAGTACTTTACTGATGTACTTGTTTTAGTTTTTTTCTAATTTTCTAGAAATTTCCTTTAACGATTTCTCGCAAATATTAAATTTTTTCTATTTCCAACATTATATATACAAAACAAATTACTGTACGTTTGATCTCGTCTTTGGAAAACCGTGAGAACTAGCTTCGGTAATCGAAAGTTGTATTCTGTGCTTGACACACCAGATTTTTTTGTGTCGAGATATATTTAGTTTCCTTTGATAGGTATATTAATTTTTTTTTTTTAGTCATTTCGTTCACAGACAACCATGCAGCGAAAACCACTTTTTTGGATTCAGGGGACCTCAAAACGTGTATATCAAAATCTCGACATCGAATTTTTGACATGAAACCAATACTTTCTCTCTCAGAGGTAAGAGAAAGTAAAAAGCAATCAATTTCCTTTTATTTCATCAGTCCTAATTAGATGTGACAACCAAAAGAAATTTTATATAAAAGATATTATTAAATTTTAAGCAATTTCTTTTATTCTGTTTGATTCGAAGAACTTACTTTTTCTAAAGCATAATCTTTTAAGTATTATATAAAAGAATAAAAAGCTACTTTAGTTAAGGTGAAGAGATTAAGATTAAAATTAACAACTATTTATTCATTCACTTTTTGTACTTATAGGATTACTTTTTATTTTATTTTATTTTTTTTATATTCCAGAAAGTAACGCAAAAAGTAAAGAAAAGAATTCTCTTTAAGAATATTAATGAAAAGTTCAAAGGAAGGTCAATAACGAATAATTTTTTCTGAAATATTTTAGAAGGGGGCCCATATATTCCAAAATCAAACACAACTCTTCCATTATCATTTGCAAATAATAATCCTCAAGGGGATGTCATAAATGGATATTAATTATGCCAAGGAGCGGACGATGCCAAGCTCTCTCTAGGAATTCCAAGAATGTTATTAAACCAACATGCCAAGCCCCTTCAGCATATTTATTTTTATTATTATTATATATATAATAACAATATTTACGAGAAATTCGAATTTAACTCTCTTTAGGACAGCTGGTCAGTGTTTAATGCAAGAATTTGTATCCAAATAAAGCTAATAACCCCCGAAAAAAAAAAAAAAAAAAAAGACCCCAACAGACAAAAAAAAAAAAAAAACCCCTATTACGGCGCCCCGGGGGGCCTATAAAATTATCCTATTCCTAATCGTGACTGTTTTTATTTTATTATCGAATTCTTTTGTTATTCTCACGAATTGTTTCTGGAGTTTTTATTATGAGGTAAAAATGTTGAACAAATTTATAAAGTTCAAGAATTAGCTACTTGCAAATGGATTTATTTATTTAAATAAATTTAATCAAATGGTGATGGCACCTGGGAGAGAGAACAAGGTCTTCTGAATTTGAGCAGTGGCGGATTAATTAATTTTAATTAATTTGTGTTTTTTTTGGCTTTCAAGATCATGATTAATATTCTATTTATTGATCGACAGAAAGGAGTGGGCATCCAAAGAAAAAGTCAAAAAGTCAAAATTTTTTCTAGCTACACCCCAACAACTACACTATGGAATTTTGCAATTGCTTCACCAGTACAATAGAAACGTTTTTTAAGATTTAGACCCCGTACTTATTTATTCCAAATGATTGGTATCCAATTCAAATGAAATAAATTTTTTCCCTTGAGCCAGAATGCGAATCCTCGACTTTGGTATTGAAATTTAAAACATATTTTCCTTGTTTTCCTGTACAAAAACAAATCAGAGACTTTTTTAACTCTTTTCGGCTACTGAGGCCATTTAGGGGTATGACTTTATTATATATATTATGAAATTACAAAGTATCGAATGCTACAGGGGGACGTTCCACAAGCTGGGCTTTTCGGGGTCACCAATCCCGAGTTTTCGCCGCGCTTGGCATTGCTTAACTGCAACGATTATGGTGACTGTTGCTCTTCTCCGTTGCCAGGCCCCCCGGCAAATCAGAGACTTAATCCTTTTGATTAGACTCTCTTTAAGTACATGTATTCAAACATTAAAATCTAAGATGTGTCAATATTTTGTGATTATAAAAAAGCACCGGATTCAGTCTTTTCCTTTAATATTTTTTTTTTCTAAAAACAAGCCTTTCCTTGTCCCTTTTTCTTAATTGACATTTTTTATTTTTCGTTCCTCATCCGAAAGTTTTGCTTTTAACCTGAACTTAAATTAAATTATAATCAGTTCGCTGCTCCATTATACATTTTTTCCACAATTCTATTCAATTTCAATCTGTTTCAAATGCAATTTGCATTTGTAAAAATGTTCCTTAATCTGACATAAGCCAGAAATTAGAAAAAAACAAAAACAAAAAGCCATTGTTAATTGTTTAACTTAACTTTGTTTCGTTTCATGTAGAGATATTTATCAGAAACAAGAAGTGGGGAGGGGGGATGAGGGCGAACGAAGAAAATTAGCATTCTTTTAAAAAAAATGGATAATCTAGATAAAATATTCTAGGTCTTAAAAAGGAATTCAACAACAGTTTTATTTTTTCAATTCTCTTAAAAGGTAGATTATTAATATAATGAACCTAATTACCAATGAGAAGATCGTACTGCATCTTGCATTTGATCAGCTTGGAAAAAAATAAATTAGCTTTTTTTTAAAGCCTAATAAAGGCAGTAATCGATCTTCTTCAGAGGAAAATATTTATTTTATCTAATTTTATTTTTTTTTTTAATTAGACTAAAATTTATATGTGAAAATATTTATATTATTTTATTTATTTATTAAAATTAAGATGTACATAGAGCTTTTTCAGCCCCTCATTGTGTACAAATATTTAGAAATTAATACATTAACAACAGGGCCGTCTTAAGAAATTCGGCGCCCGTGGGCTACTAGAAATAACGCGCCCATCTTCCTAAGAAAATACACAGAATGGCAAATGGGCGTTATGCGCATTTTCTCTTTTGTGCTTCTGCTAGAATTTTATCAATAATAGCATAATATGTGTTTATTATTAAAATAATACAATTTACGTTTAGATAAATAAATACGCCCTGGTCGCCTCAGTGACGTTTCTGTTTGTCTCTTTTTTTTTCTATGATCGATATATAATAAGTGATAAGTGATAAGTGATAAGGGATAAGTGATAAGAGATAAGAGATAAGAGATAAGTGTAAGTGATAAGAGATAAGTGATAAGTGATAAGAGATAAGTGATAGCGATAAAGCGATAAGAGATAAGTGATAAGAGATAAAAGATAAGAGATAAAAGATAAGAGATAAGTGATAAGTGATAAATGATAAGTATCTCTTATCTCTCATCACTTATCTCTTATCTTTTATCTCTTATCTCTTATCTCTTATCACTTATCTCTTATCTCTTATCACTTATCTCTTATCACTTATCACTTATCTCTTATCTTTTATCGCTTATCTTTTATCTCTTATCTCTTATCACTTATCACTTATCTCTTATCACTTATCACTTATCACTTATCTCTTATCACTTAGCTCTTATCACTTATCGCTTATCTTTTATCTCTTATCACTTATCTCTTATCACTTATCACTTATCTTTTATCACTTAACACTTACCACTCTATCTCTTATCTTTTATCTCTTATCTCTTATCACTTATCTCTTATCTTTTACCACTTAACACTTATCTCTTATCTTTTATCACTTATCTCTTATTTCTTATCACTTATCACTTATCTCTTATCTTTTATCTCTTATCCTTATCTCTTATCGCTTATCACTTATCTCTTATTACTTATCACTTATCTCTTATCGCTTATCTCTTATCACTTATCTCTTATCTTTTATCACTTATCACTTATCTCTTAACTCTTATCTCTTATCTCTTATCTCCTATCACTTATCTTTACTTGTCCAAAATTTGCTGCTAGTAGGTCAATATTGAAATAATAAATCGTTTTTTTTTCCTAGTTTTAATAAAAAAATTTTTTTACTATAATATAGTATTGTCGTTTTGGTTCCCGAGGGTATTTTTTTATTTTTCCCCTCTTTGAGTGACCCTTGATCTCCCCTAAAGCTACAACTCGATACATGCATGTCCCCTTCCAAGCGCATTGTCCAGGAATGCAATTTCCAGGCGGCGATGTCTGTCCGTCTCTCCGTCCCCCTTTTCTTTAGCTTAATATCATCCCCTTTTCGCAACTGATGAGAAGCTCTTGTTTAAATGTCGCACACACAAAGTTATCTTCTTCTTCCCCCTCCCCATCATCCTGCTCTCCAACCCCTACTTCGGGGGGTTGTTTCGTCATCCGTCCGGCTCTTTTCTCTCATATACAGTACGTTGATAAAGTTTTGTGCAAATCTTGAGCTAAACTTTACCCAAGATAAAACTTCTACACCCAACCTCCCTGATTCATTTCAACCCCCCCCCCCCTTTCCCCTCGCCCTCTCTCATTCCGTTAAGCCATATTCTCTGTCTTTCTAATTTATTATCGATATTAAAGAGGTTATTAATTTATATTAATTAACATCAAAATTCATGCAGGGAAATTAAGAATTAAAATGGTATCTTAGAGAAATTTCAGAGAGAGGTTTTTTGAGGCTACCAGAAAGAAAGTGAACATTGCCAGGAGACATGTCACAAATATTAGGTAGACCTAATAATAAATCTGGTGTGATGGTCTCACATCAAACAACATTCTCTTAACTTCGACAATTGAAAGTTGTGTTCTGTGCTTGTCACACCAGATCTTTTGTGTCGACATGTATTTAGTTTTCTCTGATACATATATATTTTTGGTATACGAGGTTGGCACGCTAGCCCCTACACCAAGCCCCGAAGTCTATAGATGTATTAGAATTCAAGATGTAAATTTTATAAACAAAGAACAATATTTCTATGGTGATGGGTAGGCAGCCAGGATTAGAAATAAAACACGAAATTTTATCTCATTCTACTCGTCGACGTTTCAGATGCTAATCGCTCCCTTCCTCAGGACCTGGTCGACAATTTTTAATTTTAGAAAAATAAAATATATGTTGCAATATACATAAATATTAGAATTTATTAAAAACTTCTCATTTGCTCAGTAAGTAGCAAATGAGAAGTTTTAATAACTTAAATATTAGAAGTTTTTAATAACTTCTAATATTTATGTATATTGCAATGTATATTTTTTTTTCTAAAATTAAAAATTGTCGACCAGGTCCTGAGGAAGGGAGCGATTAGCACCCGAAACGTCGACGAGTAGAATGAGATAAAATTTCATGTTTTATTTCTAATCCTGGCTGCCTACCCATCACCAATACTATACAATATTTCTATTTTGTTACCAATATATAACTCTATTTGTTCTTGTTACTTTCTCTTACCTCTATATATATATGTTAATATATATAGAGAGAGAAAGTATTGGATTCATGTCAAAAATTCGATGTCGAGATTTTGATGGATATACACGTTTTGAGGTCTCCTGAATCCAAAAAAGTGGTTTTCGCGACATGGTCTGTCTGTGTGTGTGTGTGTCTGTCTGTCGGTCTGTGAACAAAATATCTCAATAACGGAAAGAGCTAGGAGGCTGAAATTTTATATTTAAGTTAGGCACCCCCATGGGACGTGACACGAAGCTTTTGAACAAAATCGGCCAAAAAGTACTAGTACTTTACTGATGTACTTTTTCAGTTTTTTTTTTTTCGATTTTCTCAAAATTCGCTCCAACGATTTTGATTAAAATTCAAAGATCAATTATTTTTTAGGTGCTCTTTAAAATTTATGTTTTCATTTTGCCATTGAAATCTGAAGACCACTTTACTCATGTACTTCATAGGAAAGATAGTAGAAATGGTTGCCATGGTAACAAAATATAAATATTTTCCCATACTTATAAATTTTATTATATCTTGAAAATCGAATGTACCCTACTGTTGGAAACTAAATACATGTCGACACAAAAAATCTGGTGAGACAAGCACAGTACACAACTTTCGATTACCGAAGGTAAGAGAAAGTTGTGTGCTGTGCGCCAGTCACACCAGATTTTGATATTTTGTTCACCACTTTTTTGAACGGGTGGCTTCTTAATGTGTATTTCCTTCAAAATATATATATATATATATATATATATATATATATGTAAAAGAAAGCAAAAGAAAAAAATATTTCATCAATAATAATAATAATAACAAACTTTTATTCAATAAAGGTAATAATAATAATAATAATAACAACATCTTGACGGTCCGCATTCCCTTTTAATCCTGTCTTTGCAAGTATATTGACTCAGGTATTTTTTATAAAAAAAAATTTAATATTATCTTTTTTAAACATTGGCCAGAAAGATTGATTAAAAAACTTTATAAGTTAAAAAAAAGAAGAAAAATATATATAATATATCCCCCCTCCCGCCCCATCACCCATCTAACTGGAGGAGGGTTGAGATTGAATTTCCGAGTTTGTTTGAAGGGCGTTGAAAAGGGAGGTGAGGGGATTTTTCTTTTGAAGAAATAAGCAAAGACAATGTCACCTCCATCTCCTTTTATTTCTCGTCCGAAATTAACGGAGAGTGATAATCTAAACGTACTTTAAAAAAACTAGACTATTATAAGGAATTTTTCAATGCGGTTTTTTTTTAAATGAATTAAATTCATAAGAGATTATTGGGACATCGAGTTATAATTTTTTTAATGACTTATTAAAAAATTATCGTAATTAATTTTTTTGTTATCAAGCAAATACAAAAAAACAATCAGTCCCAATAATCTTTAATTTTTTTTATTTAATTTAAAAATGAATTTATTGTTATTATTAATCACAGATTAATTAAGAAATTTTTAAAATAAGCTTAGATGATTTATTTAAAATCAACTGTCAAATGAGTTCAGCATTCTTGCAACAGATGGCAGGCTAGTCTAACAGCCGATCTCCCTTTTAGCCTATATTTATATATTTTTATGCTTTTATAAAAGATACATAATATGTAATAACATTTATAAAGTATTTATTGTTAAAAGATGAATGAAAATCAACTAAATGCCTATAGGATATTTGATAATATTATTAAGATTAACAAAATGTAAAATATAAAGCAAGCGAAATGAATTGAAGGGATGGATATTCTCTCTCTCTTTCTCTTTAGCTCTTCTTAAGTACCATTTCAATTGAACAAATCAAATGTTATTTACCTGGATTGAAATTTGAGCAAGTATATATTATCAAGAAGTTGGTTGGAGCTTGATAACAAATTTCCCTCCTGGCATTGAAAAGTTACAATTTGCTTTCAAGTTATCTCATACTAAAACTGGATGAGCTCTTCTGAAATATTAGGATTGAATCTCTAGAAATTTGATCCTCACTTTCTCTTGATTTTAAAATGGTTCATGTTTTATGAGTTTAAAATTAAGTTAGAATGAAATTCAACTAATAATATTTTTCTTAACATTACTAACAATTGCAAAACATTAAAAGAAAAAAAAAAGATTGTGGTCATATATTTGAAAGACTCTTTCCAGGGGCGTATCGAGACAGTTGGGGGCCTGGGTCGTCACTGGAAGAGAGGGCCATTTTGTACATAGGTGTATATTGAATTTTTTCGTGGAAGGGGGCCCCTCATTTTTAAATATCCCCCTTCTCCAAACACAAAA
>JAKCPI010012428.1:0-13973 GCA_023213315.1 Euborellia annulipes | reverse complement strand
AAAAAAACATAATGCAAGCCATTGAGCAACTAGGATTTGCTTCTGGAGAGTTCAAAAAAAATAAAGATAAAATTTCGAAAAAATAAAAGATTTCAGGGGGACTGACGTCACGGTCCAGAGCCCGAAATGACTGAGAAAAAAATTAGTATAAAAATGATCGTTTGTCTAATTAGAATGTTTCTATTATCCTCCATTTGTTTTTTAATTATATAAATGCACGATTGATTTAATCTAATGATTCTCTTTGAATAGTAATCGCTCTTGACCTTTGAATCTCTTTCTCTCTTCGCGGAGCGTGTTCCTATTTTCCTTTTTTTTTAATACACAACACCTGTTTGAATATATTCTCTTTTATTACTTATTGTAACTATCCATGAACTTGTAATTAATTAGAAAAAAGAAGAGCGCTAAATTTTTCCAACAGATTTTTGTTAAATTACCCTCGGGCTTGGTGCTTCTATACCAAAGTCGCGGGTTCGGATTCCAGGCAGTCCGAGTGGATTTTATTTAAGGAGCGAGTATCGAAAAAAACCGTTAGCGCCGATTCAGAAGCTGGTTAGTCTCAGGCGGCCAGAGGTGGCGTTAGTTCTGCCCATAAAGAGAAACAAGCGTTTTTATTCCATTTCATTTGAGAAGGTTCACTGTACAAAATTAATTAAAAGGCAAAAAATTATTCTTTAACATGATTACTAATTTAATCTCTATATAATAAGATAATAATTTTTAAAAAATTTGAAGGTCGATAGCTTCAAATTGTGGTCGTTGGAACCTTCAAAATCAGCACCTCGAGAAGCGCAGCTTAAGCCATTTGGATACCAAATGACTTAAATAAGAATGCCTGGATCCCAAATATATATATTCAATTAACGGTTATTAAAGTCTTATATGGCGTAAGTTGCCGAAAAGACTGTACAGTGAGGGACAATATTAAGTCCCTTCCATGCATTTTCTACTTGTGATTATTGCATTGTTTTTTAAAAAAATATTATAGGTCTATATTTTTTAATGGAAACTTTCATGGTCCAAAACTAGAAAATTTCCAATAAAGATTTTCATTTTCTTTTATAAAAACAATGAAATAATCACAAGTAGAAAGCGCATGGGTGGGACTTAATATTGACCCTCACTGTACATGTGTACATGTGTGTGTGAGTGCGAGTGTGAATGGGAAAAAGTGGGAGTGTTAAAAAAAACATTCTAGAGATGATGAATAAGGAGTCAAAATTTTTTTTTTTTCAATTTTCTCTGTCGACGTTTCGATAGTTTATTAATCTAACTAAAAAATAAAAGGGCCGTATTATTTGTTATTTTGCATATTAATTCATATATTGTATTCTGATCTATAGGATATATCAGGGGCACCCAAAATGTCGCCCCGACTGTTCTTTTGGGGCGCCGTGAAGATTTTTAAATATTGGAAAAAACTAGTATTCGCCTTTAATTTTTTGCTATTAGTCGAAAAATTTAAGTCAGAAGTTTTAATTATTTATTAAATAAAATTGCAAACATAAGAGGTATAGTTATATCAGTGCGTATCTGAATTCGGAATGAAGAAAAAACTATTAGTAAAATGAGCTTGCTCTGAGATGGGGCGCCACGAAAAAATACTAATATATTAAGGGCACCGGGAACTGAAAAAGTTTGGCAGCTCCTGGACTACATGAACATTTCAAGCAGTTTTCATCTAGACTAATAATAATTTTTCTTTCTGTTCTGATGATGATCGCGATTGGCGTTCGAAATGTCGACAGAAAAAAATTAATTTTCTGAGAATGAGAAGTTCCTCGAGGGAAAAATTAAAATTTCGTTTTTTGCCCGCTTCCTATCACCATCGCTTTGGTTACTTGCAGCAGCTAAAAATTAGAAGAAATTAAATAAAACAAATGGCAAAAAAAAACATTATTTTTCATTTATTTTTTCATTTTAAAAACAAAAACAAATTTTTTAATACACATATATACAATATAACATTTTATTTAAAATCTTTAGGCCGGATTCACAGTGAGTGTAACGCAATGTGAAGAACTTGTGAAGCCTTCGGTTTTGTACTTTGACCTGTGTTAGTTCAACTCTGCCAAACAATTATTGCAAATAATAGAAGAAGATTTATTATTTAACACGTTGACGCTCATTTTTATATTGGTGAGGGTCGAGAAAAGCACAATATTTTATCTTGCATAATTAGTTAGTTTTGGGGGATTTTTACCCAGATATCACATTCACAAAGTCAGATTATATTATTATTTGACTAATATTCTAAAAAATATGAAGGACGTCTATGGCCGTCATTTGTCTATCAAAAGAAACGGAGCCTCTGAAAGACAAACGACTTGCATAGACGTTCACCAAATTTGCAATGCATCTATATAGATTTAAAACTAATTTTTCATAATTTTTAACAAAAGAAATAAATATTTTAATTAGCATAAAATTTGATTTGAAATATAATATAATTAGGCAATTAAACCTTTATGAAAAGCATTCTGGACAAATGGATGTTTTTTCCGGACGATACATTTTTTACGCCTTAAATTCTCTGGTGGAGGAATTTTTTCAAAAAAATGTTAGATGCAACGACTCCTAACTTTTATTTTGTAATTAATGAAATAATATTAATTATTTCTTATTTTTTTAAGAAATACTTTATCAATAATTCTATGCAATATGTCATTATATTTATTATGAAATTTAAGTATAAAATTCCAATGATTTTATTATTTATTCATTAGAATTAATTATTACAATTATTTTTAATGAAGAATTTAAAAGAAAATAAATTTAAAATCATTATTTGCTTCATCTGCATTCATTTATAATAATTATAATGTAAGACGTCTATAGACGTCATTTGCACTTATATCAACGAGAACTGGACGTCTATAGACGTAAAGCGTCAACCTGTTAATTAATAATAATTTATGTATTCTTTGATTTTGCTTTTC
This sequence comes from Euborellia annulipes, assembly GCA_023213315.1. Classification (NCBI taxonomy): domain Eukaryota; kingdom Metazoa; phylum Arthropoda; class Insecta; order Dermaptera; family Anisolabididae; genus Euborellia; species Euborellia annulipes. The sequence goes on along the minus strand of JAKCPI010012428.1, from coordinate 11,031 downwards.
TATAATCGGTCAGATTACTCCTGACGTCTGTTTTTGATTATTTTAAGTAATTAGAGGGGTGAAAGGCCTGCCTCCTTAAGTGGCTGAAGTTGATTTAGGGCCTAACCTACTTAGAAAAAAAGAAGATTCTATATTTTCAGCAGATTTTTTAAATATCTGAGCTGATTTTCAAATATTACGGCATCTTGCTCCATTGGCGTAGCAAGGGGGGCATCTTGCCCCGGGCGCTACTCACAAAGGAGCTCCAAACGGTCCGCAAAACAAAAAATAATATAATATTATATGGTTTTCGAATGGGGAATGGGGGGGGGGTTAGAGTTAAGCTCGCTACGCCACTGTAGCTCCCAAAATATGAACCATATTGTTGGCCACAAGCTAGCGATATGGGTATGTGTCTTAAGTGTAGGATTTTCCAGAGGAAAAAATTCCTAGGAACAAATACTATTATTTAAGAGAGACAAAATCTGGGAGGAAAATAAGATTTCATCCCTCCCAAGAGCATCTTCTAATAGATCAATATTTTACAAAATCATTCACTTATTGGCATTTACCAATGTGTATAAAATTTCAACACAACCACATAATATTTTTGACATAATATTTTTAATTAACAAATTCATTTAGCAACGTCATATCAAAAACTCAAAATATTTTTATTTTGTTAGCATTAGTTCATAATTTAAATACCTCTCCTGATTGATTGGCAAAGTTAAGAAAAAAGCGTCTAAGGGCCGGTTGCTTCAGTTCTAATTAACTAGAGGTTCTCCTTTTGGCTGACATCCTCTCTTCCTGCCTATTATTCTAATTAACTAACTATCCCTCGGATTAACAGACTCGAATTTTTTCACACATATCTAGTTAAGCAAATCATATGATTAAAAAAGAGCCCAGATCGTAGTTAACTAGCTAAGACCCAAGGTTCGGTATAAGGAGTGAAGTTAGGAACACAAACCTTGTTTAATTTTTTAATTCATTTATCTAATTTTTAATAATTTTTCAAAACTTTATTAAGTTGCCGACTTCACAAAACTTTCCTTACACCTCAGATAGCTAATTATATGTTAAAAAACTATTTCCTTTTATTTCGAAGGTTAAGCGTGTTCTTGTTTAATCGATGATTTACTATCTGTCAGTTAAGTTTGCTAGTTGACTAGAAGAGAAGCAACCGGCCCTAATCGTCTACAATCCCAATTTAACTTTTTAATTTTTGAAATTCTATTGAATTGCATCGTCGACAGTGTGAATCTGACCTTATTTCATATGTATCAACATTTAAAAAGATGATTATCTCGTTTTATTTATTTTCTTTGGCACAGAAAAAAATACTGATAGTTTTTTTTATTTATTTTATAAAAAATTTACATATTCAATTATTTTTTTTTTCGGTTTGTATAAAAATCAAATTAATATATATTAAAATATATAGATTATATATATATAAATATCATTATTGTATTTTTTTTTTATAAATGAACGTCTTTTTGTTTGTTTGTTTGTTGTCTCTTATCTTTTGCTTGATTTCCGCCGGCGGAAAATTCTCGTTCGATCCGTTTTCCTCATTCGCCGTCAAAGGGTTGACATTTGGCGTAAATCGGTCATTCGGGTCTCCAAATAGACATATGGGATGATGCTTGTCACCAGAGTGAACGCCAAAATGTATAATTTGAGCCAATTGCAGAGAATTCCATGGAGTGATAATGAAAGAGCTAAACCTGCAAATCTAGGGAAAAAAATGACAAATAAATAAGATACTATTTTTCAAAAAAAAAACCCACACATAATGCGTACAATCCTTAAATAAGCAAGACATTTTTTTCTATTTAAGATAATAAAATCACTTTTCAGTTTTTTCGATTAGCGTGCAAAAGTTGGTGTGCCCAAGTCAGATTTCAAGCATATCTTGATTAGGTAAATAGACAAGAAAAGAAATGATATGCAAATGAAGAAAGAAAAACAAAAAGTATGCTGTCAGAGAAATTTTTTTATTATTGTACTCGAGGGTGCAGCCTGGAACTTAGGCAACCAAAATGCTTAGTTTTCTAAATAAAAAGATGATGATTCGTTTATTTTAAAAATTTTGGTTTGATTGTCGAAGCTCAAGGCACCACTCTCGAGCTCGAGCAGCACAGGTACTTATGGCACTATCATTTCTTATGTAGAAAGATTCTCAACGAAGTTATTTCTTATCGAACTATCATTTCTGTCCCATATTTGGACTATCGTCAGAGTTGCGCGGCTATGGCATCAAAGATGGCTTTCAAAATTGAAATTGAAATTTCGGAAGACGATTAAAACCACTCATTTCAACCGTCAAGGGCATCTTCATCGTGATAACTGTTGATTTTTTTCTTTATTTTTTGGTTCTAGCACGAAGCCATTCAGTCATCCACTTTTGTTTTTGATACAACATAGAATATAAAAATATAGCCTATAATAATAAAAACATAATAAGAATAAAAACATGTTAGCAAATAAGTAAAACTTTTAGAAAAAAAACAAACTAGTTTAAAAATAACTGTTGTTTTCAAAAGTGGTAATGTTCAGTTTTGGGGAGATTATATTTTTACAAATTTTGCCGCCTCTAAAATTTGCGCCCAATATGCCTCTTCATAAATACGGCTCTGGAGGTCTGAAGATTTTCCAATCCTGGTGCTGAATCGACGGCCGCGGGTTGATTTAGAACCAAGAGAAAAATTTCGTATGCTGCATACTTCTTGTTTTCTTTCTTCATTTGATATGACATAATTTGAGGGCTTTAATTAACCCATATAAGCCCAAAACTTTTTTGGTCACGGATTTTTTTTATTTTTTGATATGTGGTCACGATTGGGTCCTAGAACATGAAAATAATTTTTTTTTTTTCTCAATTCATTTTTTAGGATGAATTAGGGCATGGTGCGAAAACGCACCACCGGGCACATGGGATGTCAAAAGTTCTCCACCTAAATACTACGTAAGAGTGTATAGCGAAGAGAAAAGAAATGGAATTGGTTCAAATTTTTGGCTTCCGGGTTACCAAGAAAATACAAATGAATAATAGACATTATTATTATCAGCCTATTATTATTATTTTTATTTATTTAGAGGGTAAAGGTATTTTGTTTTTGATTTAGGATTGGAACAACCGATCAATCCATTGACACTAAACACTCCTAACGATTGAATCCCTCTTGCTTTAGGTTTCTTACTGATACAAATTGCAAAAAAGAGCACCCACTACTGGTTGATATGTATAATAAAAATATGGACGGCATTGATCGTTTCGATGAAAACAACGCCGTTTATCGGTTTCAATTCAATCGTTAGGAGTGTTTAGCGTCAATGGTTTGATAAGTTGTTCCAATTCTAAGTCAAAAACAAAATACCTTTACCATCTAAATAATTAAAAATAATAATATAGGCCTAATAATAATAATACTTTTTAATTATGTGTATTTTCTTTGTAATCCGCAAGTCGAAAATTTGGACCAATTCCACTTTTTTTCCTCTTCGCTACGTAGTGTTTAGGCGTGGAAAGTAATAATAATTTTGATATCCCATGTGCCCGGTGGTGCGTTTTCGCACCATTTAAAAAGATGGACCTATATCTCTAAAACTTAGAAATTGACTTAATTGCTACATGGGCGTAGCCAGGGGGAGGGGGGGGGGGGCCGTTGCCCCCCCCCCCCTGGCTGGTCCTAAAAATTAAAAAAAAATATATATATATATATTTTTCCCATTGGAAATTTTTTTTTAACACCCCAATTCACTACATTAATTTAATTTTTTTTTTTTATTTAAATAAATAATTAATACTCTATGTAGATATTAATTGCAAACCCCCCTCTTTCGCCCTAACGAGGAGTTGGCCCCCCCCTAACAAGAAGTCTGGCTACGCCCATGGATTGCTAACTATTGGATATCATTTAGTAACTCTCTAAAAAACATAAGAGACACCTTTTATTTGAATATGAGCGAATTATAAAGTAGAAATTTAATCTTTTCTTCGAGAAGTCGATGAAATTTCAGAAGTGAAAATTAGTGACAACTTTAGACAAACCCAGTGACCTTCTATTAAACTTTGACAAGTGAATGAGTGAATTTCCTTGGAGAATAGAGTCTTGGCTTTAATATAAAAAAAACACCAATAATTTATTTCAAGTACTTTTTTAGAAAAATAAGATTTTATAATAATATACGAAATGGTGCGTTTTCGCACCACCGGGATTATATGGGTTAAGATACAGTAATACCGCATAGTACGATTCCATAGTTTTGCCTGACTATTTGAATTCGAGGAACTAGCAATTACTACATACAAATAAAAAATGATAATAAATTTTTTCAACAAAAACATGGTAAAAATAAGAAGAAAAGAAATAAAGAATGGGAAAGCCGGGTGTAGATAGTTAAATAATAACGCTCCTGTAAGAGGTATATTCAGACGAGATTTATTTTCACTATATAGCCGACGTTTCGAGAGTCTAAACGCCTCCCTTCTTCAGGACTATAGTGGCTTTAATAAATTAACCTTCCATTTGGATTTGTAATTTGAGAATGAAACAAATAGTCCAAATTGATACAGGACAGAGGAGTTGGCAGCCAATTTTAGAGCCTCTATATTAAATAAAAACTCTCAATTCTGGATACGTTTCGGCTTTATTCTGATCAACTGATATCTACAGCCACCTTATCTTATATCAACAAATAGTCCAAATTTGTCTGCGGATCCGTAAAAAGTCATTTACAAACGAGTTCTCAAGATACTTCTACAGACGAATTCGGACTATTTGTGTTCTTCATTCTCAAATGACAAAACCAAATGGAAGATTAATTTATTAAGGCCACAATAGTCCTGGAGAAGGGAGGCGTTGGACTCCCGAAACGTCGGCTGTATAATGGAAATAAATCTGGCCTGAATATACGAGCGTTTTTATTTAAAAACAAAAAAGAACAAAAATGTTATTACCGACCAAATATCTTATAGATTAAAAAAATAAATAAATAACAAAAGTGTATTTTTAGACCTTTTCCTTCCTCTATGGTTGTTCGGAGATTTTACTAATTAATTATTTTAATTTTAATGTCAATAATTACTCCGAGCGAAAAATTGACTAAAGGAATTCATTCCTATAAATTATGTAATAATTAATCAATTAATATTTTTTCATATTGTTGTTAATTTTTTCACGAAATAAACACGTTTGTTAAGAATTCACGTTTTGTTATTCCTCGAGCATTTTAGCAAACATTTAAGCAATTCAACTCATCATTTTTATTGGTCCTTCGAGCCGGATAAGATAATCACACAAATAATTTGATCTGATATAGAAATTCATCGAAAATTAAGGTAACAAATTAATATTTATATTTTCAATGGCGACCACAAAAGAATTAAATGTTACGAAACGAGTCTTTAAAGGCAAAATTACACGCCTAATTACTTCAATTAATGAAATTGAAGTTATATCTGATTCACAAATTGAAATTTATGTAGCCAAAATAAATGAATTAAATTTATCATTAAATAATTTTGAAGAGCAATACAATGCCGTTTGTAATGATGAAGAATATCAACAAATGGCAAGCGAAATTTCAGGATTAGAAAAGAAATTAATTGAACTTAAAATTAAATTATTAGACGCCCGCATCCCAAATACATCTTTAAGAAATGAGAGTATATTAGGATCTAATTTATCTAACACAAGTAATGAAATCAAACTCCCCAAACTTGAACTGCCTGTATTTACAGGAAATTTACAAGAATGGACTCATTTTAGAGATCTGTTTGTTGCTTCGGTTCATAATAAAACAAATTTAATCTCGGCACAAAAACTACAATATTTGAAATCGGCCCTTCGTAATGAACCCGCCCTTTTAATTCAGTCTATTCAAATTTCAGACGAAAATTATATTGAGGCGTGGGAAATTTTAAACAATCGGTACCATAACCACCGGAAAATTATTAATTCAATTCTCGAACGATTGATAAACCAAAAAAGCATGACTTCAGAATCGCCTACATTTTTAAGAAATTTAGTTGATGTAACGAATGAATGTGTTCGAGCATTACGAGTAGCTAAAATCCCGGTGGAACATTGGGATGCAATTTTAGTCTATTTAACCACTTCAAAAACTAGATTCAGAGTCCCGCAAGCAATGGGAATTGTCATTGAACAATGACAAAATCCCTACATTTGTTTCTCTCATGAAATTCTTGGATAATAGAGCTCAAGCCATATTAGCAGTATCTCCGACTCATAAACCGCAAGTTTCAACACATCTTAAAGACAAACCAACTCAACTTAAAGTCTCAAAGGCTTCAGTTCATTATGGATCCGTTAATATGGCTTGCCCTCATTGTTCTAAGGAACATTATATATATAATTGTCCTGATTTAAGCTCAAAATCACCCGAAGAAAGGCATGAAGTTATAAAATCGTTGAAGTTATGTTTCAATTGTTTGAGACCGGGTCATTCAATAAATGTATGTAAATCAAGTAATTGTAAAATATGTAATAAGCGTCACAATTCGTTTCTGCATTCAGAAAGACCACAAGGCAATGTCACAGGCGCAAAAGTTGAATTATCAGTAATTCATTCAAACCAAAATGAAAAAGGTAAAGTTAAGTCAGAGCCGTCAAATTCAGGGTCTGTAGTCACGATGCATGTCACAAAGAATAATGAAATGACACATGTCTTATTGTCAACTGCTCTTATTAGACTCCAAACAAAAACAGGAAACTTTATCATATGTCGAGCCTTACTTGACTCAGGGTCACAGGCCAGCTTTGTTACGGCAAGTTGTGCTAAACAATTAGGATTACGTCACTTTAACACTAATTTTTCGATATCAGGATTAAATTCCACCTCGATTTCAAGAGCACATGAATATGTTAATTTAACATTTGCACCACTTTCGACTTCCTCAATCTTTAATGTAAAGGCACTCATACTTAATAAAATAACTTCAACTCTTCCTCATTCAAATCTGAATAAAAATGCTTGGCCATATATTCAGAATTTAACACTAGCGGATCCACATTGGTCAGAACCAGGTCAGATAGATGTTTTATTAGGTGCCGATATATATTCCTCATTAATTCGGGACGGGCTTATCCAAGGCTCTAATGGTGCCCCCAATGTGATGAATACCGCACTAGGATGGATCTTATCTGGGAAGATAAGTCTAGAGTTATCAAACGATATAAAAGCATTTTCGTCCTTCACAGATGAATATGAACTTATCTCTAGATTTTGGAACCTAGATGATGATGTAACTCCTAACCAAAAGTTGAACAATGAAGAAGTCGAATGTGAAAATCATTTTAAAAATACCCATTATAGAGACTCTACGGGAAGATATATAGTTAGGTTACCGTTTAAAGAATCTGATAATAAACTTGGTAACTCTCGAGATATAGCAGTTAAGCGATTATTGCAAGTCGAGAAACACTTATTGAATAAACCTGAACTCCAAAAACAATATTCTGAGTTCATGGATGAATATTTAAATCTTGGTCATATGGAACAAGTGCCTAGAGATGAGTTATGTAAGTCCGATGATCAAATATGCTATCTCCCCTCATCATGCAGTCATTAAGGAATCAAGCTCCACCACAAAGTTACGAGTCGTCTTTGATGCATCAGCAAAGACATCAACAGGAGTATCCCTTAATGATCTTTTAATGGTTGGTCCGAAGTTGCAAGACGACATAATTCAACTCTTAATTCGGTTCAGAAGCTACCACATTGGAATGTCGGCAGATATTGCAAAAATGTATCGACAGATTCGAATTCATCCTCAAGATTCTGATTTCCTAAGGATCGTCTGGAGGTCATCAATAAAGGAACCTATCCAAGATTATCGGCTTTTGACGGTAACATATGGTACTGCATCAGCACCATATCAAGCCATCAAGTCGTTACAACAATTAGCTCTCGATGAAAGTGACTTCCCTGAAATTTCAAGAATTATTTTACAAGATTTCTATGTTGACGACCTTCTAACGGGCGCAAATACAGTACAAGAAGCCCTATATATTCAAAAAAATTAGATGAAACCCTCAAGAAAGGAGGATTTGATTTGAGGAAATGGATCTCAAATGATCCTGAAGTTCTTCAAGCAGTTCCACCTGAAAAAAGAGAAACTGCACTTCCACTAGAAATCGGGCGTCATGAGAGAATCAAGACATTAGGCGTTCAGTGGGAACCTGCAACAGATGAATTTATATGTACAATTTCATTACAATGGCCTGAAAAGTTAACTAAAAGAATATTCTTATCAGTAATCTCAAAAATATTTGATCCTCTTGGTTGGTTAACACCATGCACAATCACGCTGAAGATCACTTTTCAAGATCTATGGAAAACAAACGTTTCATGGGATGATTCAATCGAAGATGTAACCAATTGTAAGATGATCTTTGAAAAATTCAAGCTTGTGAATTCATTTCAAATTCCCAGGCAGATTGTTCACTTCAAGTATGTCCTTCACCTTCATGGATTTTGCGATGCTTCAGAAAAGGCTTATGCTGCAGCCATATATCTAGTATCGAAGAATGAAGCAGGACAAGTGGCTAGTGAGCTTATTATGGCAAAGTCGAGAGTAGCTCCCATCAAAACGATATCCTTACCCAGATTGGAATTATGTTCAGCATTATTAGTATCTAGAGTCATCAAGACATTTTTACAAGCATCTACTCTAGAAATTCAAGAAGTTCATGCTTGGTCGGATTCCACGATCACACTCGCTTGGATCCACTCACATCCATCACGTTGGAAGAGTTTTGTTGCCAATCGTGTATCCGAAATTCAAACAAATGTTCCTACATGTCATTGGCATCATATTGATAGTAAAAACAATCCTGCAGATTGTGCTTCTCGAGGATTAGTTCCATCCAAACTCATATCAAATAGTCTTTGGTGGCATGGTCCTGAGTGCATCCTCGCAGCGGGGGCTCCGGAACCTGTTGAAAACCTAACTACAAATCTAGAAGAAAGAAAAATAAAACATATTAATTTGCATGTAGACGAAAGTGAAGACATTATCTTTATTGAAAAATTTTCTTCTTTAACGCATCTTCAAAGAATCCTAAGTTGGTGTTGTCGATTCATCCGCAACGCTAAACTCAAAGAGGAAAATAAATGTCAAAGAATCAAAGGACCTTTGACGACACAAGAAATGAAACAATCATTAATGAAATTAGTTCAATTTACTCAAACACATTATTTTTCAGAAGAAATCGAAAGATTAAAAAATAACAAACCCTTGAGGTCTAAGAGCAAGATTCTAAGTTTAAATCCATTCTTGGACGAAAACAGCCTGTTAAGAGTTGGAGGAAGACTAAATAAGTCATCCCTATCATATTTTCGAAAACATCCTATTCTGCTTCCCAAAAATGGACACTTAACAAAGTTAATAATACAAAATTATCACATTAAAAATCTACATGCAGGACCTCAACTGCTTTTAACGATTCTTCAAGAGCAATTCTGGATTGTGAATGCTCTCTCTACAGTGAAACAAATAATTCACAGATGCGTCACATGTCATAAGCAAAAGTCTGAAGTCGAAAATCAAATTATGGCAGCGCTACCTACTTCTCGAGTTAATCCTTCTCGAGCCTTTACCAAAACGGGCCTTGATTATGCGGGTCCATTAAGTTTACGAATTGTGAAAGGAAGAAACCGTACCACATATAAGGGATATATTGTGCTATTCATATGCTTTGTAACGAGGGCAATTCACCTCGAAGCTGTAAGCGATTTAACAGTAGAGGCTTTTTTGGCAGCTTTAAAGAGATTTGTTGGACGACGAGGAAAACCTCTTGATATTTATAGCGACTGCGGCACTACATTTGTTGGTGCTAATAAGGAATTACAAGCTATAATCAAAACATTGAAATCAGAGATATTCACTGAAGCAGCTTCAAATTTTCTTAGCCAACTCGAAATTGAATGGCATTTCAATCCTCCAGGTGCACCACATTTTGGAGGGTTGTGGGAAGCCGGTGTAAAATCCATTAAATATCATTTGCGAAGAATTGTCGGATCAAGCAAGCTGACATTTGAAGAATTAACCACATTGCTCATACAAATTGAAGCTTGTGTCAATTCGAGACCTCTTACTGCCCTGACCAGTGATCCCAATGATCTGCAACCACTGACACCTGGACACTTCCTAATTGGAGATTCCTTGTTGAGTCTACCTCATAAAGATGTGACCCAAGTACCAGTGAACCGTCTTAGAAGATGGCAACTGATTGAACAGATGCGACAACAATTTTGGAAGAGATGGTCCAATGAATATCTTTCAAGACTTCAACAGAGGCCAAAGTGGAAATGTGCACGAGAGAACATATCTGCAGGTCAATTAATTTTGCTAAAAGACGAAAGATTAGCGCCTGGCAGATGGAAGTTAGGGCGGATACTTCATACACATCCAGGAGAAGATGGAATGGTTCGTGCAGTGACAGTGAAAACGTCTGATGGTGTATACAAACGACCTATTGTCAAGATATCATTACTTCCAATTGAAGACTCAGAAGAACGGTTTTGAAATTACTATTTCAAGGCCGGCGGTATGTTCGGAGATTTTACTAATTAATTATTTTAATTTTAATGTCAATAATTACTCCGAGCGAAAAATTGACTAAAGGAATTCATTCCTATAAATTATGTAATAATTGGACCCTGTTATGCAATGGTGTGTCAAAGACCAAAAAATTCAAAAATGAGTTAAGCACGGAATATTGTTTCAAATGCTATAATTAATAGTATTTTTTATGAAATATGTCCTAAAAAAATTTATATTTAATGTTACTTGCATAATTGACATGAAAAATTATATAGAATCCAATGTAAACAAAAAACTTTATTGTTGATTTTCTCAAAACTCGATATTTGGTCTTTGACACATCATTGCATAACAGGGTCCAATTAATCAATTAATATTTTTTCATATTGTTGTTAATTTTTTCACGAAATAAACACGTTTGTTAAGAATTCACGTTTTGTTATTCCTCGAGCATTTTAGCAAACATTTAAGCA
>JAKCPI010012427.1:0-18075 GCA_023213315.1 Euborellia annulipes | reverse complement strand
GTGGATGGCTTATTATTGGGTACAGTGAAATGTTAAATTAAAATAAAAAATAAAGCTTTAGTTAGTTTAACGAGGAAATGAGAAGAGGAATTTGAAACATTCATCCAATTTTTTTCTAATCCAATCAATCAATCAATTTTAATGGTCAATACAAATAGTCTATATTTTATATATTTGCACTTTGTATATTAAGGGATATAAAGTTCATTGGAAGCCCAGAGGAATTAATCAATATTGATTAAGATTTACGATCATTATGGCTTTGTGCATTAATTACCCGTCAGATGGGTAGTCTTATATAATTAATTGAAAAAGACAAATATGAAAGATTCAATTCTTAACAAAAAATGCAAGCAAGTTTTTGAAAAAAATGAAATTCCAAGAGATATGAAATATTTTTTGTAGTAGCTATATCTTGATAAAAAAAATGTTATTTAATTTACAAATCGGTTGGACAATTTTGAATAATTTGCTTTTGTATTGAATTAGAAACAAAAAAAAAAAAAAAAACTTTTAAGGGAATTTTTAGCATCGGAGGCCATTTAGATCCTATAATAACTTAATTTATTACAAAAAAAAAAACTCTGTTTTAGTTATTCTCAAAAATTATACCTTATGAATTCATAAAAGCTATGACATACAATGGCAAAACTTCATACAAACAAATTTGTTCTTCAAGTATTGAAAATAAATTCATGCATTTATCAATGATAAAAAAAAAATAATCAATTCGTAGTAACAGAGAAAATATGGAAATGTATGTGAATATTTATTAAGATGGGTAAAAAATTATTTAAAGAGTGGAGTTCGGGAGGTGGAGGGGGACTGTATATTTGAAAACAATTTGAAATTTCAAAGTTTACATGAATAAAATGAACACTTTACTATTAATTTATCATTTTACGTTATCATTCAAAGAAACAAATGAAACAAAAAAAATATAAAAACTAGGAACCGACCGAATATTCGGTTTAGGCCAGTTTTGGCCAAAAAATCCTGGTTTCCTGCCTTAGTTTCGGTTTCGGCCAAAAAGTAGCCGAGACTTTCGGCCGGCCGAAAACTGAGTCTTAAAAGATGGGATGAGACTCGCATGCAATAAAAAAATGTCAAATGATTTGCAAAAGAGGAAAAGGTGCGGAAAAAATTTAGTCTCTCTAAAAAAAAGGTAAAATGATTTTTACGGGAGGGAAAAAAAATTTTCCGCAGGACGGAAAAAATTTCGAAAAAAAAAGGGTAAAATAATAATAATTTTTTATATGAAATATAAGTTTCGGTTTCGGACCGAAACTAAGATTGAAGCCGAATATTCGGTTTCGGTTGAAAATATACTTTAAACGATACTCGTATTTATATAATATATATTTATTTGGGGTCCAGGCATTCTTATTTAATGAGTAGAAATTATCCTAAATTCTTATTTAAGCCATTTGGTATCCAAGTGGCTTAAATAAAATCATCGGAATGCCTGGGGTCCGAACCCGCGACGTTTGGTATACTAGGTTAGCACGCTAACCTCTACGCCAAGCCCCGAGGGCAAGTACATATTTAATGAAAATAAATTTGGATTTTTCAACTGCTTGCTCCCTTGTCAAATAAAAATACAAATTATATTTATTTAAAGAACATTTACTTTAATATAAATAGAATTTCAACAAATGAAGAAAAATATTGACAAATGACCCAGGTAAAAAAAAATTCAATTTTATCATAATATTAATGATAAAAGATTTCCACATTAGGTTAGAGCATTTATTTTCCAGGAAGCAAATATATTCTGTTTAGCTTTAAAGCAATGGCCGGCGTTATTCTCTATTGTGTGCGTGCTTGCATGCTAGTATGTGTAGGCAGGTTGGCAAGGCATTTAGCCACTTTCACACACGCATAGGGAGCAAATGTGTATTTATGCGTGTATGTCGAGGTTAGAGGCAAAAGTCAATGGTACTGGTGGGTAGCAAGTTACCCCTTTTGCTATAACCTTGTATTGGGTGCGGATAAATAACTAATTAGGCCCAAAGCGCTTGGGGGCAAAGCAGAATTGCACAAGAAAGAGATGATATACGATGCAGGTTCGAGTACTGGTATGTTGTTTTGTTGGACACGCCGATCTACCTAGCAAGCTAACTCTCAATGGCATTCATGTTAGGATAAAATATATAGTATGATAAGAATTTTATAATAGAAATAATTGGATGCTTGAATATCCTTTTTTTTTATTATAAAAATTACTTTAAGAAATTTGAAATTAGGTTACTTTTGGTTATAAAACAAATTTTCAAGAATCTTGGTAAATATAATCTTCATATTAAAAGAATATTAACTAACAAATAAGTAAAAAAAAATATGGATAATTAAAGACGGGATCTAAATGGCTCTCGATGCCGAAAAATACCTTAAATGAAATAAAAAATGAAAGTAAAGAAATATTAATTTTTTTTTTAACACTCACGTCAGACTTTTTCCCCCCACACACACACATACACAGTCTTTTCGGCAACTTAGGCAATATAAGACAACGATCCCCGTATTTTATATATTGGGGGTTCAGGCATATTTATTTAAGCCATTTGGTATTCAAATGCTTGGGGTCCGAACCCGAACCCTTGGTATAGAAGGTTCTCGAGCACCAACACCAAGGCCCGAGGGCTATTTGTAAGTACATTTGAATTCGAGATGTAAAATTGCCCTCGGGCTTGGTATAATTGGTATCGTGCCTACCTTCTTTCTACGTTTCGAACGTCGGGGGTTCGGACCCCAGGCAGTCCGATGATTTTATTTAAGCCATTTGGATACCAAATGATTTCAATGGCAAAATGAGAATACACATTTCAAAGAGAATCTAAAAAATAATTGATTTATGAATTTTAATCAAAATCGTTGGAGCAAATTTTGAGAAAATCGAAAAAAAAAAATGAAAAAGTACATCAGCAAAGTACTAGTACTATTTGGCCGATTTTGTTCAAAAGCTTATTTTCACGCTCTAGGGAGGTGTCTAACTTAAATATAAAATTTCAGCGCCATAGCTCAATTCCTTCATGCTTAAAATTGAACACAGACAAACAAAGACACACACACAGACCGATTATGTCGCAAAAACCACTTTTTTGGACTCAAGGGTCCTCAAAACGTGTATATCCATCAAAATCTCGACATCGAATTTTAGATAAGAATCCAATACTTTCTCTCTCTATATATTAACATATCTAGAGGTAAGAGAAAGTAAAAAAAAGTCCGTCTTGCAACCTAATTTTGTAAAGTGAAATTTTCAGAAGAAAAAAAGATAAAAATAAATTCCATTCTTAACTATGAAACTCGTAATCACCTATCCTCGACAAATTCTTAGGGGATGATTCCAAGAAGACAAAGACACAAGCGAATGAGTGCGATATCACTAAAAACTAAGAACTCTTCAACTAATTCTATGATTTTTTTTATATTCTATATAAAATTTTTCTTACTGTAATTTAAAAAAATAACCTTTAATATTTAAATCTTGAAGGTAAAAATGTATTACAATCATAAAAAATAATTTGCAATTACCTAGACAAAATTTCCATTTTCTAAGAAATAGAAAATGTAAAACTTTACTAATAAATGCCTTTGTCTTTTGACTTTTGATCTATTAATAATAAGGTTAATTAAATTTTAGGGAATTTTCCAAATGTTGTTGAAATATCTATCTCTCTCTCTCTCTTTCTCTGAGTATATAACTTATATATATATTTTTTTTATTGTCCTTTTTAATAATTTGTAAGTAAAGATTGTCAAAAGAAAGTTCTTTAATTGATTTTCGTTGTTTCCTTTAAAAGTTTGCATTTTGGCGCTTACGCTCTTTCATCTCTTGTGGGTTCAAATGTGTTCGCACTTTAATTATTAAAAACTTCTCTATAATTGGTTCTCAACTTATTTAACGAGTTGACAATATAATCAAGTAGAAAAGATCCTCTGCTATAACAAAAGAATTATTCATTCCTTTTAATTATTATTTGTATTTTGGAAAATTGGTTTTGTTATTTATTAAATAATGACTTTTGGCCACAGGAAAAAATAAATATTTTTAATTTCTACTTTTGTCCTATAAAAAATAATATAAAAGTGTTAAAGTAAAGGATGAATATTTTTTTATCATAAGAATAATAAAAATGAAGATATTTTAAAAGAGAACAATCAGTAGCTATATACGAAAAAGCATTCATTCCAGCCTGTCTTCTATTGTATAATTCATTAGAAAGAAAAGAAAACTAAAAAAATAGAGAAGATATTTCCAACATTTAAGCAATTAAGTGGGCATCTATTGGCTTTCAAAGAAATTAATTTTTCTGCGAAAGTTAATTGTCGAGAAAAAAGTTGGTTGTAGAAGAGTAGAAAGCATTTTAAGATACAAAATCTTTTCTATAAAATTAATAATTTCTATCTCTAATTTCAATATTTGAATGTGAATATTTAATTTAAAAAATCTTATAGCTTTGACTCTATCTTGAATTAGAAACTTCTATTCATCGTGTTTTGTAGATTGAGGTGTCACACAATCGTCCAGACAGTCTCGTTCACATAATATAAAAATTAGTAGTTGGTGACATGTAACTTTTATCACATGAAAAATAAATCTATATTTTATTAAGAGTGTTTATTTATGATTATATTTTTGCTAAACCAAAATATGGTTGAATCAGTGGTTATGTTTAACCCTTAAAAATTAATTGAAAGGATAAAATAATTTATTGCAAGTGAAATAAAAGTGTAATTTGAAAACCGCAAAGAAGAATATAAAAAAATATAAATCTCGGTTGGAGTTGGAATATTGAAAGAGATTTTTTTTTTTAGTGATATTAAACGATGCGGACGTTGGGCAAGAAAAGCGTGCATTTGGCCAAATGGAGGTAAAAAGAACCTGAAAAGAGGATGGAAACCCAAGAGGAAGAAGATGAAAAAAAAGAAGTGAAGGAGGCAGGTCTTTTCCACCCGGATGGTGATGAGGCGATGGCGATGGACATCTCCAAGGTGATTTTGCACAAGTACCCTTAAGGTAACCCGTTGCAAATGGACCAGCTATCATCATCCCATCACCCTTGAATGCTTTTAATATGGAATCTCTATTACGGATGGTTCGATTCTGAACCGCTCCTGGTTAGCCATTATGAACGAACGGTATTCAAATAATCAAACGAGATAAGAGGAGAGGAATATCGATAGAAAGATAATGGGATAATATTATAAATTTTTCCCTAACTTTCATTACTCAGAAAATAAAGGTGATATCCCCTTCGTAAGAATTATTATTACATATTATTTATATTAAAGAAATTCTTTCGATATAGGAAATATTTTTTAATAAAAATATATGAGAAGAAATTTAGGGAAAGTTAGGAAAAAATTCATACGCTATGTAGTAAGACACTAAACATTGGTCTATATACTTTTTGTATTTAAAAAAATTAATTTTTAAAAACGTTATTCACATATTTACATAAGCATATTTAAAAAGAATTTCTGAGAGTATCAGGGAGAGTCAGAGGATTAAAATTTCCGGTGAAATTTTAAAAATTCTGCTTGATCATTATTACCTCTTACTTAAATAATTTATTTGAGGAAAAGGTGTTTTGATAAATTAAAAAATTTCATTCTTTATTCATGATTCAAACAAAAATATTAAAAATGAAATCATAGAGTTGATAGAAATTAATTTTTTTTTCTTTTTGATTATCAAGGATATTTTAAAATGAAAAAAAAAATCTTATGAATCATGAAACTTCTATTTCGTAATTTTTCTTAAAGAGTCATATGTTCTAAGAATTATTAGTCAGGGAATTGAGTAAAAGAGTTAGATAATATATATTTAATAAAATAAAAATTAATAAATTATTGCGAACAATGATATTCCGGCTGATGGCTTGTTTATATATATAAAAATTTTATTTTTGTAATAAAAGTATGTTCCCCGTTATAGCATCTGTTTTATTTTACAATAATACTATATGTATAATAAATTTTATATGAGAAAATGAAAAATTGATATTCAACAAATATTCTCCTTTTATGAGTAATTTTAGGATTTTGAGCGATGATATTACTCAAAAGTAAAAATAAAAATATCAATTCAATTATGAGTTACATTAACGATCTTTCGATTTTGGTAATAAATTTTCAAAGGAATTTCTTACTTTATTCTCTCGGAAATTAAAAGAGCTCCAAAAATCCATTTGAGAGTTGATCATTTGACTGCATGCATGCAAAATCAACTGAATTTAAACACACTAAATGTTCAATTTTTTCATCCACTAAATCTAAATTTCAAAGAATCTTTAAAAAGAATAAATTGAACTGACAAAAAATTCTGACTAGTAAATTGGAGTATCATATCTCCATTTTTGCTTTTCTATAAATTTTCGAGCTTCTTTTTACTTTCTCTTACCTATAAAGGTAATATATAGAAAGTATTGCTATCATGTCAAAAATTCGATGTCGACATTTTGATGGATATATGTTTTGAGATCCCTTAGTCCAAAAAAGTGAGTCCTTCAAAATGGTCTGTCTGTGTGGATATGTGTAACGATTTTAAGCATGAAAAGGAATTGAGCTGCGAAATTGAATTTCTATATTTATGTTAGGTACCCTCAAGGTCAATCAATATAAACTTTTCAACAAAATCGTACAAAAAGTACTAGTACTTTATTGATGTACTTTTTCAGTTTTTTTCGATTTTCTCAAAATAAGTTCTAACGATTTAGAATTAAATTCAGAAATCAATTATTTTTCACATGCTCTTTAAAAAGTATATGAGTGAAATTGTTCGTGAAAAATGTCTGAAGCACACTTTACTGATGTACTTTTTCAGTTTTTTTCGATTTTCTCAAAATTTATTTTAACGATTTTGATTAAAATTCATAAATCAATTATTTTTTAGATCCTCTTTAAAATTTATATTCTAATTTTGCCCTGAAAATTGTTTAAAGTACACTTTACTGATGTAGTATTTCATATTTGTAATTTTGAAATGCAAGTGGTCAAGTTTGGAACTAAGGTTTAGAACCTTAGGGAGACTAAATATATCTCGACACAAAAAAATTTGGTGTGGCAAGCACAGAACACAACTTTCTCTTAAATATGGTAAGAGAAAGTTGTGTGCTGGGCGACCAGTCACACCTGATTTTTACTATTCCATCCGATTTCTTTTAGCCAACCTATGCAATCAATAATTTTATTTTTTACCAATTAAACATTGAATATATTATAATTTATATTGGCCTAAAAATTTTCTTATTAAGTAACGAATGGTCTTTGATAAAGAAAACGGAGCAATTTTCTCTTATTAAAGAAAAAGGAAGATTGAGTTTTTTATCAATGATATAAAAAAAGTCGGTTTGATCTTTTTTTAATTAATTTTTCAAGAATAAGTCTTAGTAAGACATAAGATAAATGAATGATTCTTTATTGATGGATCTTCTTCAATTTTGTCCAAAATTTTTTTAAATATAGCTATTATTTAAAAGAATCTAATTAATTGAATGAATTGAATCTAAAATAAGGGAATCTTGAGTATTTTTTTTACCATGTTTTCTTATAAATAAAAAAAGCTTCAACTTTTTAATTAAAAATATTAATTTTAATAAATTATATTAGAAAAATTTTATATTTGAATTGCAGATGAGTTACCATGAAAGGGTATAAATTTTCATTTCAAATGAAAAACATTGGCAAATTAATTATGAAGCAGACAAAAAATTTTCTTATTTCTTTGAAACTGAATTTAAATAATTGTGATAAAAAAAAAACTATCATAAAATGAAAAGAGTTTTAAAGATAAAATAAAGTGCCCGGAGAAATTGTTAATTTAAAAACATTATTATTTAAAAATATAATTGGAAGCTTGAAATTTAGAAGTTTAAAAAATATTAACGAGACATCTTTATTAATTTTTCGGTGTAGCTTAAAAAATAACTAACTCTTTTGAGTTAAACGAAATGCTCTATCAGAGAGTTGGCTATATGGGTTGCCTACGCCCCAGGAAGCAAAATTGCAGGTGGAACGAATTGTAATGAACCGATCTTATGGGTAGACTAATCTTACAGTTAAGAAGTGTCCATGGGGTTCGGACCCCAGGCAGTCCGATAATTTTATTTAAGGCATTTGGATACCAAATGACTTAAATAAAAAATGCGTGGACCCCAATATGTATAATAATCATTAACGGATATCGTTTAAAGTCTCAAATGGCCTGAGTTGCCGAAAAGACTGTGTGTATGTGTGTGTGTGGAATGTGAGTGTGAATGAGAAAAAAGTGTGAATGTTTAAAAAAAAAAAAAAAAAGAAGTGTCCAATTATTCCTCAATTGTTTGTAAAGATCTAATTTATTAAGAAAATAAAAATTAGATTTCTAGTCTAAATAATAATATTTTAATTCAAATAATACTTAAATTAAAAAAAAAAAAAAAAAACAATAAAAAATAAAATACCATCTGAATTTCAAATAAAGTATTTTTCTCACACAATCATTCGATAGAAACACATGGTGATGGTTATTTTGAAATTGAAATATATAAAAATAAATAAAAGAAACGAAATATTGATATAAAAAATTTTCAATATTCAATATTGAATAGGAAAATGAACTCAACATGATCAGAATGATATTAGGTTGAAAAGAGGGAAATAACAATAAAACGATGTCGTATTGATTAAACTTTATAATAAGCTATAATATAAAAAAATTTGGATAAAATGATATCAAAGAATATAGCAAAAGAAATAGGCTTACTTCAATTTAATTTTTTTTTTTTTTTTAATAATGTGATTCGAATCGGAGAATTGAATCCAATTTTAAAAGTAATAACTTTATTTACGGTATATATAGCTTCTATATAATATATATATATATATATATATATATATAAGAGTTTGCATAAATAAGTTTTGGAAATAATAACATCTTTTTTTAATTTATGTTGTGTTAAGATTTTCGATATATGTATTTATTCATAGATAGAGATATATCACTGATATTTCGGAAGAAAACAAAAATCAAAGACCCATTTTAGGATGTTCGCACAGTTGGGTTGCAGCCAAAAATAATCCGGATCAAGGTCTATTCTAAGGCGAGCCTAGATTTATATCCAAATAAGAAAAATATCAAAAGAAAAAATAATTCAAATTTTATATAAATCTTGAGAATTGTTATCATTTTAACAAAGTTTCAAAAGTGTCCAGTTTATGAAAAATAGAAAGGTACTTATCAACATAGGCGTAGCCAGAGGGGGAGGGGGTTTGGGGTTCAAACCCCCCATGGGACACAAACAATGACTAGATATTTAAGCTTTATAATACAAATTATATTTCATATAGGGTAAGAGAAAGTAAAATATAATAATTTACTCTAGCTAAAAAAAAAAAAAAAATGATTTATAAATACCCTAAAATAATCTTGATTTTTTGAAATGTTTGAAAAAATTTTCTCGAACCCCTGAATTTCTGGCTACGCCTATGCTTATCAAGTAGCAAATTATATCAAAGTATATAGTTGTAAAAGAAATAGAAATGTTATTAGTCTTTTCAAGAAGAAAAATTAATTTTTTAAACAAAGAAAAATTATTATAAAAAAATTTGAGATATGCGTTTTTTTCTATACGAGGTGTGAGTTTCAACTTCTAAAAAAACAAGAATTTTTACAGTCAAAACAAAACTACCATTTACTATAATGGATTGACCAAGTTTTTTTAATCTTTTTTTTTTATAAGATTACCAGTAAGTATAATTTTTTTTTTAAAATTGTTGCTTTGCTTGACAGTTCTGTCTTATTTAAGAATTTTAATATTTTTTATGAATATACGGAATTACAATAAATTTATTTAATAAATGAAATATTTCTCTGAAGAACTTCAGTTAATATTGTTTGACGGAGTAGTAGCTTTAGCTTGTTTACGCCAATAGTGAGTGATAAATTAGATCCCACCGCCACCCCCATACTATTCCACCCTAAGTAAAATAATTAAACTAATAAGCATGCCAATAAATTCTATCCAGCGTTTAATTGAGTTTATATCTTGTCGTTTATATATATATAGCAAATAATATGCAAGAGAGAGAGAGTGAGGGAGAGGGTAGAGAGAGAGAGAGAGAGAATGCAGCCTTGGGATCGATATTAATTCATTTGGCGCCAGGGCGAAGACAAAGTCTGCATGTATCTGGAACTCTGAAGAGATGGCAGTTCATAAAGAGAGGGAATTCGAGATGTAGGTCAGCAGGGACATTCCAGCTGCTGGACAGAGAGAGATGGAATTCAGCCAACAACCACTACTACCCTCGATTAAATATTTATTACATATTTTCCTCTGAGTATTTATGGAGTGGAATCAAAATATTATATGATATTATATCGATTTTGTTTCATTGAGTACAATGGGATCTGCGGGTTATTTCCTAAACGAGAAAGAGAGATATTTAAAATTTATAAATTTTAAAATTAAATTCACTAAACTCTGATAGATACACAGTTGTTTTTTTTAACATTTAAGCTAACCCTTTGAGCCTGGGAAAAAACTGTAATATATGGTTGTTTATTGATATTGTATTCCTTAATAGTAAATAATTGTGTTCTTTTTTCTCATTCACACTCACACTCACACACACATTCACAGTCTTTTCGGCAACTCAGGCCATTAAAGACTTTAGACGATAACCGTTGTAAGTAATTAAATTTCGATTCTCGTTGTAAGTAATATATATATTGGGGGTTCAGGCATTTCTATTTAAGCCATCTGGTATCCAAATGGCTTAAATAAAATCATCGGACTGCCTGGGTACGAACCCGAGACGTTTAGTATAGGAGATAGGCACGCTACCTACTATGCCAAACTCGGGGGCAATTGTATGTTAGAAACTCTCTAAAGATTTGGTCTATTTTTGTGAATATCGCATACCTATTTAGATTTCACTTTTGCCACACCTAGTTGAATATCGATGGACCAACATGTTATAGAAAATAAATAATGAAGGGGCGGATTAACTTTGAAATAAGATTAATGTCTAAACAGTACGATTTAAGTCCCTTTTATTAATGAAAAAGACATGATTAAATTATTGTTACTCAGTCATGTTTGAAATTATAATTTTTTTTGTTTAATAGACTTAAGTAATTATTCCGGCATATGAGGCCATTTAGACATCAATTGATTAGTAGTTAATTCAATTGAAATACATTTTTTTCGCCTAAGGTGGGAACCCTCAACTTCTAGCACCCAAAGCTAATGCTTTACCTCTGAGCCAGAGGTCAAGAGCTAAATCTTATATAATAATTGCGGAGTGTCCGTCTGTCTGTCTGTCTGTCTGTCCGTCTGTCACGCTCTGTTTGACCAACTTCCCGTTGGAATTTTGAAACAAAATTTTGCAGTCTTATAGAGGACGTTATGGAGAGTCCCGGAAAAATACTCGGGTCCCGAAATCCCTATAACTTTTCGAGTTATTAATTCTTAAAGTTACGATTTCTCCCATAGGAAATGTATAGAGAAATATTTAAGTATTCTTTGCAGATGTGTATTCTATGAAGGTAAACAAATCCTCAAGCAGGCACTGGATTGGAATACGTAGTAATAATGATTTTCTTTTCATAATTAAGAAAAGGCGAGGGTCCGCCGCAGGCGGGCCCGAGCCAGCTGGTGGGGGGTCCAGGGGGCGTAGCCCCTGCCTCTAGACGCCAGCCCGTTTCTCATATTTAAGAAAGGCGAGGGTCCGCCGCAGGCGGGCCCGAGCCAGCGTCTGGGGGTCCAGGGGGGCGTAGCCCCCTCGGCTAGACGCGAAGCCCGCCGAAGGCGGGCGGCGCGGCTAGTAATAATGAAATTATAAATAATAATAAATATAATTTGTATTATAAAACAAAAATAAATACAGCCTATTCCAGATATAAACTAGTAAATTCAAAATATTTAAATTAATAATAATTCTGAGGGAAATGTGTTTTCATAATTTTATAGCAAAAACAAGAGATTATTAAATAAAATTTAAATTATAATTTAATTTTAGAATAAAATGAAAATTTTTTTTTTTTTTTTTGATTTTAAACATTCACACTTTTTTCTCATTCACACACACATTCACACTGTCTTTTCGGCAACTGAGGCCATATAAGACATTTACGATATCCGTTATTCATTTAATATACATATATGGGGTCCAGGCATTCTTATTTAAGCCATTTGGTATCCAAATGGCTTAAATAAAATCATCGGACTGCCTGGGATCCGAACCCGCGATGTTTGGTATACGAGGTTAGCACGCTAACCTCTACGCCAAGCCCCGAGGGCAAAATGAAAATTAAATATTTTAATTAATAACAATCGATTCAATTGATTATTTAAAAACTATGTTGATAATAGAGGCTGTTCAGCGATCAGAATGATGAAGGAAGAGAGGATATCAGCCAAAAAGGAGCCTCTATCGAATAAAAAAAAAATCTCCAATTAGAAGACGTTTCGGGTCTAATTAGATAAAACGTCTTCTAATTGGAGATTTTTATTCGATAGAGGCTCCTTTTTGGCTGACATCCTCTCTTCCTTCATCATTATATTTAAAAACTAACTGAATTATCGAAATCCATATATGGGTGATTCTTTTACAAACCGAACACTTTCTGACCGACATGTTTTTGATTTGGATGAAATTTTTTTTACGGGTTCTATAGCGATTAAAAAGATAGCCATCCGCGAGGATTTTCTTTTTCTTTAATATTTTGGGAAATATCGAGGGTCGAAAATGTGAAAATTTGATGATTTTCTGCTTAGACGCTCACTTTTAAAAATTCATAACTCTGGTTCTATTTGAGCTAGAAAAAAACTTTTTTTACCATTTTAAAGCTAAAAGAGTGAACTTTAAGAAAAAAATTGTTCCACCAAAATTTATTAAAGATTTCACATTGTTATCAACAATTGAAATCATTAAATCGATTTTTAACAATGGGGCCCCAACTGTATTGCATTTTTATTATAACCATCGCATTCTACGTCGAATTTTATACCGATAACGGTTTTTTAATCGATGGAGAATCAATTAGTACTATTGAAAAATAATCCCGCCAAGTGCTCTCATGCGGTAAAATGACGTCATATCAAAAATAAGAAAAAAAAGTCCGGGGGCATTGAACCACTCTTTCCAAAACTATATTTAGATTTAATGTAGCTTTTATGGTCAAGTAGCTATCCGTTGCACAAGTAGGGCTATTTTTCGATATTTTTTTGCCTAAAAAATGAGGTTTTTCGAGAAAAAAACTAATTTTGGAGTTAATTACTCGGGATTTTTTTACTTATTCTATTAGAGGTTTTCTTTCTGAACCAAATGACATCCCATTTAGTCTGATCTGATTAGCCGTTCGGAATCTACAGGGGTTTAAACTTTCAAATTAGAATTTACCGCAGCGCGGTAAAATAAAATGATAGGAAAAAAATAAATGGTGAAATCTTTAGCTGAAAACTCATTCTTTCTAACCGTATATTTCCCATAATTATACCTCTTAAGACAGAAGAGTTATTCAAGCCGATAAACTTTTTCGTGCATGCCCTAGGGTAAGAAAAAAATCTTCGCACGAAAAAGTTTATCGGCTTGAATAACTCCTCTGTCTTAAGAGGTATAATTATGGGGAATATACGGTTAGAAAGAATGAGTTTTCAGCTAAAGATTTCACCATTTATTTTTTTCCTATCATTTTTATTTACCGCGCTGCGGTAAATTCTAATTTGAAAGTTTAAACCCCAGTAGATTCCGAACGGCCAATCAGATCAGACTAAATGGGATGTCATTTGGTGCAGAAAGAAAACCTCTAATAGAATAAGTAAAAAAATCCCGAGTAATTAACTCAAAAATTGGTTTTTTCTCGAAAAACCTCATTTTTTAGACAAAAAAATATCGAAAAAATAGCCCTACTTGTGCAACGCATAGCGACTTGACCATAAGAGCTACATTAAATCTAAATATAGTTTTAGAAAGAGTGGTTCAATGCCCCCGGACTTTTTTTTCTTATTTTTGATATGACGTCATTTTACCGCATGAGAGCACTTGGCGGGATTATTTTTCAATAGTACTAATTGATTCTCCATCGATTAAAAAACCGTTATCGGTATAAAATTCGACGTAGAATGCGATGGTTATAATAAAAATGCAATACATTTGGGGCCCCATTGTTAAAAATCGATTTAAAGATTTCAATTGTTGATAACAATGTGAAATCTTTAATAAATTTTGGTGGAACAATTTTTTTTCTTAAAGTTCACTCTTTTAGCTTTAAAATGGTAAAAAAAGTTTTTTTCTAGCTCAAATAGAACCAGAGTTATGAATTTTTAAAAGTGAGCGTCTAAGCAGAAAATCATCAAATTTTCACATTTTCGACCCTCGATATTTCCCAAAATATTAAAGAAAAAGAAAATCCTCGCGGATGGCTATCTTTTTATTCGTTATAGAACCCGTAAAAAAAATTTCATCCAAATCAAAAACATGTCGGTCAGAAAGTGTTCGGTTTGTAAAAGAATCACCCATATAGGTTGAGTTTTATTTAAAAGAATTTGTCTATTGGCTGCCATCCGCTATCCTTATTTCTCTATTAATATTATGGCCTCAGAGAGTTAATTTTTTCTAGTGTTTCACGGAACTCTTTGTGTTAGAGGTAGTTTTATTTAAAAAATAATTTTTTCTAAAATCAATTTCAACATTATTTTACTAAATTATAAATTTATATAACACTAGAGAAGGTTGATAACTGTTTTGTTCAAAAAGTAAGCAATAAAAGTGCTGATATTCAAAAGTTAAATACGATTGAATTCATTGACTTTAATTCGAATTTATGTTAATCAGCTATGGTCTGTTAATTTTTTTGAGTAATAAATGTTAATGAAAAAAAAAAAGTATATATATATTGAAAACGTAATTTTTCAAGTGTGACTTCATTTTTTAATTCATTTCTGTGACAAAAACCGGTCAGATTAATTTTTATCCTCGGATATAAAATGTCTTTCCAATTATCGAATTGGTCAGTCATGTTTGTATGCCCTTGTTATCACATTGGCTTTTACAAACATATTCAATAAAAAATAAATAAATAAATAAAAGTAGGAACAAAAACGCCGACTTCTTTGAAACGAGTATCAATCGAGACATGTGGCTGAATGCAAGGTGAGAAAAAGGTTTATATGCAAATAGGATCGGCAGTGTCAATGTTAATTGAAGCGTGATTCGAACATTTTATAAGGAAAGAGGTTTTACTTCTCAATGGATCATCTAGAAACATTAAAATTTATATAAGATTTAGGTATTGATTTAAATTACTCATTTCATTCTATTTAAAAAAAAATTGTTCCTTAAAAAATGATGTTAGAATTATTATTCGCTTGCTACAATTTTAAGAATAATTTTATTTTGATAAAAAATTAAAATTCACAATTATAAAATATTTGAAGATTGATTAAAATTTAATTATGTGGAAATGGGATGAAATTTTATTTTTATTGACAAGGGGTGAGTTCAGATAGAAAAATAATACTCAACTAAAAGCGGTTAATCGATAAATTATTATCTCAAATATACTTTTGAAGTTCATTAAAAAAGAAAAAATGATTTTTTACTAAACAAATTGAAGGGATGCAGTCTAAAATTTTTCAGTAGGTATTTGTAAATAAAAAAATTAACCAAAAATATATTCCCTACAGTAATCTAGTATTCGAACTATATATTTTGTTGTAATTCAAAAAAAAGTTATCACTGCCAGATTTTATTAAATTTTCCGAGAGTATGACAACGGTCATTTCCCCCTTGTAATTCCCATACACATTCATATACAGTGCATGATCTGGCGAGTGTAGAAATTAGCGGACTCGTTGAAATTGACAACAAAACCAATTAGCAGCTTTGTGTGATGGATATCACCATCATGAGCATGGAGAGGGCCACCAGGCCCCCTTGGAGGGTATCGTTCCGGATTGAGGGGCAGGAGATGTTGTTCCAAGGCAAGTGGCGATTGGCCAAGCGTGATAAGCCGGCAGCCAGGAAAAAACGACGATGTTCGTTTCTGATAACGCGTTGGCATCGGCCTAAATTACTCTTTATGCGATTGGCATAAGCACTCCACTAGACAATCTCACTGACCCCTTGACATCAAATTAAAATTATAATAACTTCCTATAGGCTGTATAATTTGTCACGACAATATAAAATCATGTTTTTTCTCTCTCTTTTTTAAATATTCAGAATCCAATTATGACTTTTGATATAAAAATAGGGAAGGAGAAAATAATATAGTGATGTTATCCATTTCCCTAAAACAA
This sequence comes from Euborellia annulipes, assembly GCA_023213315.1. Classification (NCBI taxonomy): domain Eukaryota; kingdom Metazoa; phylum Arthropoda; class Insecta; order Dermaptera; family Anisolabididae; genus Euborellia; species Euborellia annulipes. Next base: position 1,783 of record JAKCPI010012427.1, on the reverse strand, counting down.
GTCCAACTATATTACAGAAAATTACATGGAAAGTCTATTAGTATAGTGTTTAAAAAACAAAAAAATGTTAATTTTTAGTATAATATAAATACTTTCTAAACGAAATGGTTTTTTTGAATAGCCAGGGGTTGTGGGTGAAATATACAGCTGTGGAACAGAAATTCTAAGCCAGAGGTCCTAAAACCCAGTAAAGGCAACCCACATAGCTCTGCAACCAAAAATCGGACATTACAACGCTGCAGGGACATTCTGCGATGACTTAAAGTTGCAGCATCGTCCCTACGAAGTCTTAATGTTCGATTTTTGGCTGCAGTGCTATGTGAGAAGCTGTTCAAGATAGGCAGCGGATAAATGTATAAGAAAATTAATTTTTTATTTTTTTTTTTTTTAATTTTAAAGCATATAATCACAACGAATGAGAATTACACTTAAAATAAATTACTTATAAACCAAAGCTCTATAAGCAATACTCATCAATAAACTATAACTTCTCTTAATTGGGCTTACATCAAAAGATTATCCTGATGACACGTTGTGGGGGAGTAACTTTTACGGAGGATTAAATCCATAGAAACTTATTGCTACTACTCTAAAATAAGATTTGGCCTTTTATTGGTTCCAATTTTAAAAATCTGAAATTTCAAATTTATCGGAATTTTGATAAAAATAAATATTAAAAATAAATAAATAAATTCAAACATATCTCAAATAGTTATAAAAATGTATAATTTATTTCATATTTAATTTATATGATAGTCACCTCAGGTGTTTATTTAGAATTAATATGTAAATTCAAAGCCTATAAATGGCAGAAGGTATAATTTCTAATAAAAAAAAAATTACATATAAACGCTGAGGGGTATAAAAGTGAGAAAGATAAATGTGACCCCAATAGACTATACGCCACTTTCTCGAAAGACAGTTTATTTATGTAAATACAAATAAATGTACTTTTAGTCGATTAAATATATATATATATATTTGAAAAATAGATAAAACAAAAATTATCTCTTAGAAATGAAAAGATAATAAACTTGGTGAGTTCAAAACACTTGTGGAGAAGTTTAATCTTGAAAATTTCACTTGATTATCTTTCTCTTTCAGAAGATAGAGAGAGAGAGGGTGAGAGAGAGAGAGAGAGAGAGAGCGAGAGAGGTATTTATCTCTCTCCTTCTTTCGTGATGTAATTCCGTTGTTTACGATCGAACGAACGAACACACGGGCCCCAGCGAGGAATCGACGCGGTTTTTGTATTTAATTGCGTTGGCATTCCTCCGGAACGCACTCTCGTATAGAGAGAAAAAGAGAGAGTAAGAGAGAGAGAATGAGAGAACGCATTTGCGTGCCAGCCGCCGCCAAGAGTTATCACTCCATTTTTTTTTTCTCAGTCGTGAAGTCAGCACTGGGACCGCGAAGCGAAGCCATGGATGATAGAAATGAGTTGAGTGAGTGTGAGAAGGAAGCAGAGAATAGAGAAAACAATAACATAAGAAGACAAACAAGGGGAAGAAAAAGAATACAAAACGATGTCAAGTGAGTAACTTTTTTTATAACAAACCAAAGGTAAGCTAAATAAATTATTCTTTTTAATTAATTTCTAAAAAGATCATCTCTAATTTTCTTTTTCTGTTGAGATTTGATAACAAGTACAAAAAAAAAAAAAAATTTTTTTGAATGATTTACACAAAAAGAATATTTTTTTTTTTTTTTTGGAATGGGTGCATAAGGTCCGAAGACCTATAATGACCAATAGTCACATGCAGCCAGGAAGAAAATAAATATA